>WYDI02032456.1:19948-68949 GCA_009867235.2 Psittacus erithacus | reverse complement strand
TCCCTGCCCATGGCAGGGGGGCTGGAACTGGATGATCTTAAGGTCCTTTCCAACCCTAACTATTCTATGATTCTATGCTAGAGTGACAGTTCACTCTGCATATCTATATTTGTCTTCACTTTATATTCACAGAGATCTTTTAAATACAGGAGTAAACTATTGGGAGGCTTAAAGGGATTTGGCCATCAAGCTAAAACAAACAAAACACTTCTGTCTGAGGAGAAGCAGTAGACAGGCCTAGTCACAAGAAATGTTTAAACTAGTTGTTAAAAGAATATTACAAAATCCTTCCTTGTTAATTTTGTGTATGTCAGAGCATTGCTGCATCTCTAACCAATTCTCTGCTGCACTGCCATTCCTGTGCTGTGGGGCTTGGTATCCTAACAACAGGAGAAAAGAAACAGTTGAAAGATGGAAACACAACAAGGACTGAGGAGAAGCAATTCAGAAGGGTATTTCTGTTCATTCAAGCTGTCTCTTCTACTCCAATCACCTTTTTTGTGCTGTTGCTATTGGGAATTTTTAGCTGGAGCAGGGGCTGATAAGAAGAGGACTTCAAGAAGTCAAAGACAACCCTTGCAGTGAAAATGCAGAGTTTCTGCTTTGAAACACAGGAGTGCTCAGCATCAACCAACCAGACCACATGGACATGTTCCAGATATTACCACAACACTATATTACCAATACTCAAAAAAGTTTATTGCCCCTCCTTACTTCCACCACTGTCTCTGCCGTTTATGCTTTCAAAAAGGGCTGGTGGAAAAAGTTAACAAAATATTTCTGATCCAGACAAGATATAGGAGAGCCCAAACTCAGTCAATCCCTACTCAATATTTTTGCTTGTCATAAACTGGCAATTACCTGAAATTTTTGATGATCCACTAAGCAAAACCAGTAGAGTCAAGGTTTTGAAATTCATTCATCAATACAATGAATTCTTCACATGAGAATCTTGAAGAACTGAGGTGGGAGGGGAAGATCATATTTCCTAGCCACATCATCACCTGCCCACAGGTAAAAATGTGTCTCTTATTTCAGCTAGCAGATTTTTTTCAGCTATAGGTACACACCCAAAATATGCACTTTTATCAATTGTTTACTAATCCCAACTCTTTAATGATCTATTTCAAAAAATAAAGAAACACAGAAAGTTCACATTTGCCCAAGCAAAGTATAAGAACACGCAACATTATTTTTCCTCCAAGTGGAAAGTCTAGAAATGAATGTTACAGCCATCAAAACATTTTTGACAAAATATTTTTCATTAAAGAAAATGTTAGTTAATGACATTTTTAATTTAGTTAGGGTGGGTATCTGGAGTCTCAGGTGAAGTCATGAAGATCCCAATAAAAAAAGTCTGACCTTGGTAATCTGAAAATGGATGTTTCAACAGCTCTACTTCACAGACAGTGAAATGTTTGATCTTGTTCCAAAGGGGAATTTCAAAACCCTAAAGCCTGTTGCAAGGCAAAATTTCTTGTTCCTCAGCCAGCTCTTGTTAGCATAGTCACAATAACCATAATCAGAGATTTATGTATTGCTTTTATCCCCATAGAACTTAAAGCAGTTTTCAAGCGATCGTGATCATAAAAAGCATGTGTAAAACAATCACACTCGCACTCCTCACTAAGAAAAAGAGGTTAGTCTGCACTGAAGCATGACAACTGTTTAAAAAAGCACAGAGTTATGCTTTAAGAGTAAGTGTGAGGAAAATATAGCAACTAGTTGAACAACAAAAGGGATATAAGTAGTCCATTTATAACCAAATTTAGCTAGAAGATGAAAGCAAACAAACAAGCAGTCTTTACTAAGAGGATGTGTAAAAATCTGCATAACCTGCTGTCTCAAGAAAGACACAGCTGCCCTTACCCCTGTAACCCAGTTTTAGTCCCTGAAGTACTGTATGCCTGGATTCACCTGATGCAGCAAACCCCATGTCAGAGATGTTTGTACATACAGTTTATTTAAACGCCTGGAGAAGTTACCACTTTACTATAAACAGCTTCTACAAAGCCACCAAAACAGAAGTGGAATGTCACAGCAGCTATTTCTACATCTCTTGTTTACATTACACTGATTTTTTTAACTACTGGAAATACCAGTCTTTGCAGTTATCTACACAGAATTTGAGGGACAGTCATCACATCTATAAAGTCAAACAGCAAAGAAGATGAAGCCACTTGACAGGATTCCAAACAGGCTGAAAAGCCATTTATTATTCACACAGCTTTAGAGGATCCACGTGCCAATCTCATACCATTTGGGGCTTAAATTCATGGAATACTCCTGTGAGAGAGTATTATACTTCAAAGATTAGTGTGTCAAAGAGCAAAGCAGAGAGAGCTCTGACAAGGAAGAAATATCCAAGAACTTATAGAGACAAACCTCAGCTGAACTCTCAGCTTCTGAAGTTGAGCTTCAGCTCAGGGGAAAAACTACCTCCGTCGAAAGCAAAGACAAGGAATTTGTGAAGCACTGCACTGGAGAAACACAGTACTTACAGAAGTGGCATAGTGCCACAAAGAAGATAGGCTGGAACTTTGAGGTGAAAGAGATTAAGATTGTGGGATGACATTATCACTGCAGTGAATGTTTGTGCACCGAAGGCAAAAGGGACAACAGAAATAACGTAAAAGATTGCAGGCCTGGTGAATGAGATGCTGTGTCTTCTGAGTCTGTTTGAATTTCACAGAAAGAAAACTTTTTTAGAAAAAATAATTGATAACAGGAATCTTCCTGGGTTTAGCTGCATTTATGAAGTCACGTGTAAGCCAACAAATGAAAGCTACTATAAAAAAAAAAAGCCTAATCACATTTCCATTTTACTCTCTTTTTGTTGTTATATCAGAATAAATATTATCTGGTTAGATTTAACCATCTCCTCTCTATCCTCAACCAAAGGGGATTTTTATAGATGATTTAAAAACTTCTCAAATAGTGGAATGAGTTGGGGTCATTACAGAGGCAAAAAGCAACTCTTGCTGCCTTAGGCTGTTAGATGTATCTTGGCAAGAACAGAGGCCTGAACCCATAATAGTTCAGAGGATGCATCTGCTGTATCCTTTGCTGCACACAGTTTGGATACAAAGGTAAGTTGGTCTGTCATGCTTTTTTTGCACTGTACTTTGTTCAAACCTAGCCAGCAAAGTACACTTGTACTCACTCTAAACCCTCTCCTAGAAGTTACACATCTGAAATAGAGCAAAAAAGAAACAGTTTAAGCAAAGCCAAATACTGATAAGCACGTAATCTCCAAACCCAAGCAGGTTCAGTAGATGTGGACCGCAATTAATGATAGGGAAAAATTTAGAAATGGCAAAGCATCCTCAATCAAAACCATGTCTACTCCAGGTAGTAGTTTCATATTTTCTGTGCTGAGAAATTTCCAGAGGAGGGCTCCCAGGAAAGAAAGAAGCACAGAGAATAGTAAATGGCCTCAGGAGTTCTTAATGCAACTCAAAGGAAAGGGGGAAACGGAAAGCAGACCCTGAGTGAAATTAAAAACACTGGTTTGTTTTTTTTTTTTTTTAAATGAAAGGCTTCTCAGAGAAAGGAGCACAAATGTCCATAAATGACACTGTATCCTCCCGCACCGTATTCTCACAGGAGGCTGGGAAGTTCCCAACAACATTGTGGATGCTGACTGGTGTTTCTCATTAGTCTCTTAAGAAGTCTTTGCTAGTGCAATCCCCAAGGAAAAATTACTAAAGCTGATTTTGGGTAGGCAGAGAAATTCTGAACACATAACAACAGTGATGTGCTACCAGATCTCCTTGAGTACAGTGAAGTTCTGTTCGTCATGCACACTATAAGCTATATCAAACTCTTTCCATATATCTCAGCCAAGTGAAGTCTTTTATTCATGCACATAAGCAATTTTGCTCTAGACTGCCCTAACCTCTCACACCAATATCCAACAGTCTACAAAACACTGTACAGTTTTATACACAGTAACCAGTCTGATGGCTGATGTGAGAAATACAAGTTTAATGTGCAAATGATGCTTCATTAAATCAAAGCTCTAAAGGTCAAGAATGATCAGAATCGACTGCTCTTCCATTCACTATATCAAGCAACTTGTTCAAGCTCCATCTCAGAAGAGAATTTTAATACTTTATCTGGCTCCAGAGAGAGAATAACTTATCAGGTAACATCATCGCAGAGTCACTGGAAAATACTACAACAGCCCAGCTATAACCATGATCAAACATCACAACTGCTGTAGTTTAGTGACTTCAGAGGAGAATCTGTGTTGTGATTAAACTTTCATTTTATGAATACAAAAGAGGAAAGCTCTACCAAACTCCAGACGCTCCTGCTGGGGTTTGGAAGAGACTAGAGTCCTCAAATGACACTGTGAAGCTAAAGAGCAGAGGAAGAAAAATGGATATACAGAACAAATACACAGCATAGTTATGAAGGTATAGCAGTAGCTCAGATGGCAGGCAGCTTTTAGAAGATGGTAGTAACTCTGAATTGCTTGGAAATAAAATAAGACATAAGAAAAATGGCATATAGTTAAGCATCAAGAAGTGCAACATGAGATACCCAAGTTACAGATACTGTGCTTGCTCTGTTACTCTCACCAGCCAAACCTAGTCCTGCTAAGAAATGCCAGGCACCCAAGGGATGCCTCAAAAACCTTTTAACATGGTAGTAGGGACTAGATATCCACCAGTATTTGCTCCTTAGTGCAAAGAGTCTGGGGTTTTGGGTTCCTCTACTACCCTTGTTGTTGTCTCTGAAATAGGAACAAATTTCTAGGTACCAGTGAAGTTTCACATATTCAAGAATACAGACCTTCACCTTCAGTATTTGCAGTTACACGCACCCCTGGGTCACTGGGGACTAGGTCCTGTTTATGCATCCCAAGTCACCCAGGTGTGAGCCATTCAGGCAGCCCAACAAAGGCAATTGGGCCATGAGACAAAAATGGGACATGAAGGCCCTCAAATACAGTTCATACACAGGCTGCCACAAAGACATTTCTAACTTTACATTTATTTATTTTCAGATTAGTTTTTCCAGTTTTACCACTTAATGCAGGATGAGGGCAACCATAGGTTTGGCATTTATTTCATTTGAGATTTTGCAGATGGGATTTTCCAAAGAGTCTAGGCTTTTCTATCAAATAATTATAATAAACCAGTATTAAAAAATAGTAACAAGAAAACCCCCACAGTCTAATTTTGATTTCAAGACTGCCTTCAGACTTTTTACATAGGTTGGATGATACATCATTAAATTTTGTTTGGACGAGATTCCTATCCTTTTAATAATAAAGAACTCTGCACTGGAATCTAAGTAGTCTTCCCTGTGGAAATGTTAACACCCAGATAGAAAGAAAACCAAATGATGGGGGTGAAGCTGTTTTATAATGTAGCAGCACATTGTGAAAAGTACACAGGAATCTGTCTTCTTGCCAGTAGCTGAATGAATCATAGTCACCTTCAACAAATAAAGCAGGCTAACTTTAGGTACATAAACACAAACTTGCAGTGAATTAATTTACTTGCATATTACACATGATTAAGCAACAAACAGAAGAGAATACATGAATGTGTCAATCATTCTTTAAAAGCTTAGAAAGGATTTGGGCTAAGTTCTGTGTTGCAGTTGGAAACACCACTGATTCTCATGTGAATGTCTTATTTTGCAAAAATATTTTTATTTTGACTTGCTATAATCCAAGAAATTTTTGTTGAGATATTTTTATTTAACTAGAAATTATTAAATGCTAATTTTTTTACACTACTGTGGAAGGTTGAGATGGCTGTTCTTTATCTGCACTCTGGCTCGATAAATAGCTTTCCAACTCTGGAGGATTTTATTTTCCCTCCTTATAAAAAGACCTCTCCGCAGTTGCATCAGGACAAATGTAATTGGTCTCCTGCAGGGCAACATATTTTAAGATTTATTTTTAAGTTGTCTACTTTTATAAGAACATATCAGAATTATGAACCTTTCAGACTGTTTTTTAACCCTAGAGCTAAAAGTCAGGAGTCACTGAACAAAGTGTATGTGTACATAAGGCATCATTATCAGTTTTCCATGCTAACTAGATTAGAACAGATGAAAGTCTTGATCCTAAAATGAGGCAAGCAGGAGAGCCTAGGTGGAGCATAGGTGATCTTTAGCTTGAAGGTTCAGGTGAGTGATTACTTTTTACAAATTCCCTGATTATTGAGCTATCCAAGGTACAGATGACAGACCTGGATTGTTTATCAGTAACACAGCAGGAGAAAAATCACCCACTTCTGTCTGAGCTAAGGAAAAGAAGTAAGTTTCCTGCCAAAACCACCCCCAAGTCAATGCAGAATGGCTGACAGTTCTTTAAAACACGTAACTTCAGCTCAGATTGAGGAAGGAGAGATTAAAAAATATCCAAAGGTGAAATAGCAAGCATCTTTCTTTAAAGAGAGTTATTTCACCTTGTGTATGTATATGGCTTTCTCTCCTGCCAGTCTTTAATACCTCCCTGTTCCTCACATTGTCTGGTTAGAATTATGTTCAAAAGGCTTCAAACCAAACACTGCATATGATTCAAAATTATTAAAACCTCTGTATCCTTGCTACTTATACTATATACGAGCATGATATGTCAACTAAAAGGAAAAAAAGTGTCTTTTCTTTGCACAGAATGAGTTCTTTATACAACCTAGCAACTCAATGATTCAGAGGCAGGGCCTAGTCTGTTCAAATAAAGATGAGCCAAGCTCCTTTCATGTCACTGCTATACATTAGCTGATATAGGCACTAGTATTGTGTGTCAAATCTGCAGCTTATTCATATGAATCCTATGGAGCTAAATCAATTTATAAGCTGACAATCTTGGTCCGTGTTAATTTTTCCTTCACACAAATACTACAGCATGGTAACACAGCATGCTTAATTACAGAGTAGTACTGAAGTATATAATTTCCTGCTTAATATTGAATAGCAAGGGACTTGTCTTTCATTGCAGCATTAACCACACTATTACATGACAAGCATGCGCAATACTTACAACAAGCACTTGCTGGTGTCTCAATGTAAGAGTGCTAAAAGATGCAATACCTCTTACACCATGGTCTGAGCAGACATAAGGGATCTATTACATTTGCAAAAGATATGCCCTCTGGCTATGTTACAAGAATGACAAAATCACACTGAGTGCCTCAGAAGCCTAACTCTCTTTGGTCAGCTGTACGAGATGGGCAGCTGGTCAGAGTAATGCAGACCTGAATCACACTGGTGCTGCTTGCTCTCTCCATTGACTATATCTAGAACGAAGGAATTTATACTCCAAACTTTAGCACCTTCTTTAAGCCAGCATACAGAAACACTCAAATGAACTTGTTCAGAGCCAGCTCGGAGAGTTCCACTGCAGCTCTGTTGGTGCAGAGCTCTGTCCTGGCTAATTTACTTTACATTATGCAGGTCCCAAAGCTAGCTGAGAAATCAAAATACAAGACTTTTAACCATCTCAACCTTTCTCCAAAATAATGATGTACATAAAAATATCCAGCTCTGTACAGAGCAGTAGAGACAAACATAACCATTAACAGATACCCTGTCAGTTAGCAGAGATTCCTTGCTCAGAGTACCAGGTAAGGATAAGAAGTACTACACAGCAGGGCACCCACAGAAGGGGAACATGGTACCGAGACCCTCAGATGCTTTCTGTCCAAAGCAAATTATAGATGTGGTCACAGAGGCTACAGGTATTTTTATTAACCACGATAACACCCTCCCTCTCTCCCAAAATATATTAAAACACCTTCTGTGCTTAGAGGAAGCAGAATTGAATTTCTAAGACAGCTGCTGGACATTCTCTGAGAGTAGTGTCACACAGACTTTTGCAGCAACTGATTCTAAACACTGTTTTCTATTCAGGGCTTGTCTCAGGAAGACTGACCAATTTAAATGTGATCAAGACACAAGTCAAGACACAGCAGAGTGGAAAGGGGTATTTCTCTTGCAGGAAGGCATCTGTCAGGTGACATATGATCATACAAAGCAGTGTCCTTTGTATAAAGACAGTAGGATAATGGAGATGGAACACTGGGGAGGGGAAAAGAAAGCTGAAAATCATGACCAAGTTTTTGTAAATCACTGTTCCACATAGAAAATAACCAAATGGATAACATCAACATTTTGTGAGAAGTGATGAGACTAGCATAATATCAGAGTTCTGCAGCAAAGATACATCCCTGTTTCTCAAAAATGCCTGTGCCTTCTCTTCCCCCACTTCTTGCTTCCTTCTGATGCTCTTTCCAATGTGTGCAACAAACCAGAGAGGCATCCACAGAGAACGTGCTTGCTACACAGCCTGCTTATCTCAAAGCCTGGTTATTTTCTGCACAGAAGGATACCAGAAATCCCTGTGGCAGCTGTGGAACAGAGCATCTAAAGGTGTCAGCACAAGGAGGTGAACTGAGGTTGTATAGTCCTAATTATAAGACATGAGAGTACTCAGAAATTGTTGATAATATTCAAGAAATAAGTGGCAACATTTAATAATAAAATTATTGCCTTTCATCCTACTTATCAAACTCACCACACTTTTCAGAGAAGAGAAATAACATTAGTCCATTTTAG
The DNA here is from genome assembly GCA_009867235.2 of Psittacus erithacus. Taxonomy (NCBI): domain Eukaryota; kingdom Metazoa; phylum Chordata; class Aves; order Psittaciformes; family Psittacidae; genus Psittacus; species Psittacus erithacus. Next base: position 60,369 of record WYDI02032456.1, on the reverse strand, counting down.
TGTGGGGAAACTGAGAAACAAAGCAATAAAAAGACTTGCCCATAATAATCCAAGAGACCCATGGCAGAGCTGGGCATCATCCTAAATCCTACCTTGTACTTTGGATGTCAAATCTAGACTGTGCATCCCAAGAAATTCTCTTGAGTGTCTGGATGTTACTGCTCCACCAGCTGTATCCCAGGTGATTCCACGTTTGTGCAAGCCAGCCATCTCACAACATCCTTGTTTCCACCAGAGAAGAAGGTGTGTAGTTCTTTGAGAGCTGCAGGGCAACCAGAGGGTGAGGATCTCCAGCACAACACACCCTAGGTAAACAAATATTAACAATAATCTCAAAATTAAAAGTAGAAAAAACCAGCAAAATCCTTACTCAGAAGGGAAAAAAGAAAAGTGAGAGACATTTTCACCCCCATGTTGACAGCCAAGTCCTGCTGGTCACCCAGGTAAAAACATTACCATTGTGTACAGGAGGGTAGAAATGTGCTTTATTATTTGCAGTTGCTCAGAGGCAACTGTGTAAACTTTCTCCCGATTACTAATGGTGGGTTAAGCAAGTCCAATACAAATTTCCTTTTGGTTGTTCACTGCATTATATATAAACATATCAGAGAACACCACAGAAAAATTCTGGCCTGTCTTCAATTTAAACTATTAGTGTAATACTTTGACTTGTACATCTCTCACACTATAAATGTTTTGCTAATATGATATGTTCAAGATGAGGATAAATCATGGCTGTAAAAAGAATTTGTACTCCACTTCCAGAACCTTTGAGTACTCGGATACCTCTTGCTGCGTCACAGGGCAATATTAGTAAAAAACTAATATAATACATGCAAATCTATTACTAAACCAGGTAAAATGTAGTATGAGGGCAGTCACCTTCTCCTTAGGTTTTTCACCGCATCAGGACAGAACAGAGGATTAATGCTATGATTACTTCACTGCTGTTTTTTATACTAGTTCATTTCACGTGCTGGGACACTGGGCCTCTGAATGCCCATGGAACAGTAATCATCAACTGGTCATCAGTGATTTAAGCCCAAAATGGAAGCAGTGGCAAACAGCTGAAGAGCTCAAGTAGCTATTCAAAGCCCAATCTTTGTTCATCCTGATCTGAACTGAAAAGGACATCTGGTTCTAGGACCAATTCAAAATAGCTTGGCCTAGAATGGTGCTGGAAGCAGGAGCTGGCTTCCTAACAAAAGTTGTTTTTCCACAGAAAAAAATAAATTGCAGAAATTTTCTCAAAGCTTCGGCATGCATTGCTAGAATAGCTGGATCTTTTTAAACCATTTCTATTATTAACAAATAGTTTCATTTGCTTCAGAAGCCAAGACACTTTCTGTATTTAACAATCATATATATATGAAAGAGGAAAAAACACTCCTCCCTACTTAGTTGTCTACTAACCAAACACAAGCTTAATTTCCTTTCCTGAGTAGTATACTTTTTTGCAAGATAGAAAAACATTGGTGGCTGGTCACAAGTTAGGATCTTAGTAACAGCAGAAGTCAGCATGAGATCATCTCTAAGCAGCTCAACTGACCCAAGTTCAACACATTCATTAAAGAGCTATAAAAAACCATCTGCATTCAAAACACGAGCCAAACCAAAAATGTAAGCTTATTGAAACTCACTGCAGAAAAGCAATTTGAGCAATTGCTTATACAAGGTGAGTGTGGCTCCTTTTGGACACATGGTAATCAAACTGACTTAAGAGCACCTGCACTATTTGCAGCCTGCAGAAAAATAAACTGACTTGGATTCTTTAGGCATCTTATATTAATTTTAGGAGCCTCTATATTCGTACAGACTTACAACTACATCCATTTATTACAAAAACATTCCCGTGTATTGGTAAGGATAAGATGGATTAGGATTTGGCTGTATGGTAACAGAGTTCTGATCAACTGCTCAAGGTCCAAGTAGAAACCAGTGAAAAGTGGTGCCCCTCAGGGGTTGGTATTGGGACTGGTCTTGCTCAACATCTGTCGGCCACATAGACAGTGGGATTGAGTGTGCCCTCAGCAAGTTTGCTGATGACACTAAGTTGTGTGGTGTGGTCAACACACTGGAGGGGAGGGATGCCATCCAAAGGAACTTAGACAGGCTCAAGAGATGTGCCTGTGAACCTTCATGAAGCTCAACAAGGCCAAGTTCTTGTCCTGCACCTGGGTCAGGACAATCCCAGGAGTTAGATTATCTTTGATTCCGTATAATTTTGCCTAAACAATATGTTGGGTATTTAAGAAACGTGCAGTGTTTTTAGCTCTTCAGGAGAAAGCAGCAGTGTGCTTCCAGCTGTGTTATGCATCAAACCAGTGTGCTAGTAAAGTATGCCCTGAAAATTCTACAGCCCATAGTGAATGCTCAAAAAGTATTTTCCAAACCATCAAACACTTCACTGGAAAGCCTTAGTCCTGTAATAAGCTGACCACACCCAGATCAGAGGTTTTGAGAGAACTTTGTACCCCAATGATCAGCAAAATTGTGCTTTCAACCAGAGGCTGAAAAGGATTCTGTAAGTAGGAGAAAAGTAAACTCAGCCTTATCCTTGGATTTTTTTCTAGTAGCATTGGGTTCCTTCTGCCCCCTTAAAAAGACAAAAATACTTAATCTGTGTCCTCAGAGTGCAGAGTATAGCATTTTTGGAACAGCCTTCTTAAGCAGCTGCACTTTTGGACACACTAAATATCCAACAGACGTAACTCAAAAGAAACCCCATCTCCTTGTGACCCCATGTTCTTCTTTCTCTCCCATGGCTTCACATCCATTGCTTTATCCTTCACCTTTAGGAAGGTGAAAGTGTTTACCAGTAGGTTTTATTGTTAGCATGGCTTCATGACATGTTGCCTTCCTAACCAAGATGACACCTAACGATCATATTCAAGTTGGTGACTTTCAGGTTCAGAACTGAACAGATCGAACTGAATCAGCTTCCTTGATGAGCTACCTGCTACAAATTCTGAGTCTCTTAGGAAATCCAAGTACTGTTTTTGATGCTTAAAATAAGTTAAGTTATACTCTATGTGCCTGCCACATACAGAAAATAGTCAGGTTTAGCTCTTTCCACATACAGTCTTCTAAGTGGATGATAAAGATTGGAATCACACATTCTGAATCTAAACACAATTGGACTTTGGATAACTGGCTGAAAATTAATGCTTCAGATTTATTTCCAGTTAAAGTAAAGCTAATTAAATTCCACAGTTCTCTGTGTTTGTTCTTTCCAGATCTACGTACAGTGTAGAAAATGGCTACTTTAAACAGTTCCAAGTAGCTGTGTTGTGTTTGCAATTGCCTACTGCAGCTCAGAGCCATAAAATGTATAATGCAATTTTTCTCCTTTTTCCAGTTTTCAATTTTTTCTCTCCAATTGGCACATGTTAATAAAAATATATTACCTTGCTGTTGCTACTGCTCATTTTCAGACACATCCCTGATCCCACCACAGTTAACTAGAGCGTACCTTTTCTGCCTTCACACAGCATAAACAGGGCAGTCCCAACAGGAGGGATACAGAGGAATAAAACAGTATTAAGCAACAAGCTATTATAAGTGTGTGAAGGGATTAAGTCTTATATAAAATCTTCTTACACCTCTAGAAGATGCAGCCACCCATTAACTGAGCTGCCATTGAAACACCCATGTTTCTGAGTGGCAAAGCCTGTGTAGTCATAGATCAACTCACCCCAGTTCCAGTCTGCCTTTAATTCCATACTCCTCAAGCACAGATGATGTCTCTTTCAGGGACATCTCTATTGCAGGGTCAACTTGAAGATCTCTCTTCACAGAATCTTATCAGTTTCATTGTTTCCTTTGCCTGCAATAAGAATGACAGAAGCAAGAGCTGGTCTCTGAAACACAACTGCAGTGATTAATTCTCCCCTTGATTCTATTTGGAGAGAATCTTCCCAGATGAGGCTGTGCATAGACCTCATCCATCAACTTCAGCTGCTTAAAAACAGATGCCAAAGCTTACTGAATCACCCTGAATGTGCTACCTCAGTTTAAGGCAAAGGATTAGCTATGGCTTAACCAAATTCTAGGTAGGCAGCTGTCACTGACTGGAAAAGACCCTGTGCAAATCCTATAAAAGCAGGGGGTTTCGAAAGCATTAAACCGTTGATCCAATACAGAGGAAGGGACTACACTAGTTACACATGAAATCAAGCTTAATGTAACTGTGCTCATTTTAAGGGAATTACTAACCTGTGAAAGGAAGGATGTGAATTTCCATGACAAGTGTCTAGCTGCCATCCCACTATCACAAGCCTATGATAATGGCTGGCTTCACACCTACTGTGTCCAGAGAGGCACAAGAAAGAAAGTCTGCATTTATAGCTTTGAATGTTACACACACACACTGATTTATGGTTATACTTCATCCAACAGCTTGAGATATGTTTTGATCCAGGGGAGATAGCCAGTAGAAACATGAAGTCACAATCAACCAAAGCTGAATATAAACGTACATTCTTAAATGTCTGATCAAATTTATGATTTTCATTAAGATGTGCTTAGTTTCAAGTATGTTTTACAAGGAAATTTCAAAGCAAATACTGAATTGTTTAATCTATTTTTATTTTCCATGACCTCTGATATTGCTGCACTGCAAAATAAGGTCTTAGAATTCACCACTTCACCACATGGGAATCTGAAAGAATTTCACCTCCTTTCCAGGTGCTATATTTGAATACCTCTACCCAGCATAATCTTTCCAGAGATAAAAATAGACATTCTTGTTATAAATACCTATAGCAAAAAATATTTAGGTTTTTGTTTTGGTTTGTTTTTTGGTTTGTTTTTTTTTTTGTTGTTGTTGTTGTTGTTTGGTTTTTTTTTTCCCTTCTCTCTTTACTATACAGAGAAGGCAAGGAAAAATAAAATTGCTCCTAAGTACAGCTACGCAGAATAAATCCTGTTCTAGAGGGATTTTGCAACATGTTGAATCTTCATATCATTCTGACTGGAAATTCTCCAAAGGAATGTTTTTCCATAGGAAAACACTGATTCATCAAAACCAAAGCATTTAGCAATAGTAAAAGGCTAACTACAGTGGAAACCTATCTTTCTACTGGAAACATGACCAGGCTCCTGCCAGCTTGCCTGAGGCTCTATGCTGCACAGATGGGAAACCAAATCATTCTGAAACTAAAAATAAGAAGTTTGACACGGAGAAAAGATCATGGAAAGCCCATTAATTCCTGTTTCCAATATTCTGCATTTCTAAGGTTTCTTATTCTGACACAATTCACGTGGAGAACTGCGAGGTTTGCAGTGGTGAATTCAGGGTCCTGAGAAGGTGGTGCCTATAGTCTTTAGGGTCAGCCATATGCAGTATCAAACAACTTACTATTTCCTTGTTCTAGCAATAGGACCTGCAACTTCTAGTGCAGCATTCAAAATACCGTGGCTTCATTGACAGTTACTCCCTTTTCTTTGTGTCTCTTCCTTGAGGTAGGCTTTCATGCTTGCCCTTTTCCATTATTCTAGATCCTTGCATTTCCTCACAGACCTCAAAGACATTCTCTCATGGCTATTTCAGAGGGGCTGGACCAAAACAATTTGGTCCCACAGTCTGACTATAACAAAGAAAAGTACCACTACCATGGCATGAATCCCTTCAGGTCAAATGTTAGACTCCCTCTATGTCAAAGAGAGGCTCTTCCTCTCCATCTTAGCCATATAGTTTCATATTAAAAAAAAAATCAAAAAAAAAAAATCACTTTTCTTTCTCTCTACTTATTAGAGAATGGGGGAACCTACATATTCACTCAACTGTAGAATTCATTGCAAAACTCCTCAGGGGAAGCCAAAAGGGTAATGAGAATGACAAAGGTAAGGAATTTTTCAGAGATTCAGGGAATATTATTGGAATTTTGTGCAGCCAGAATCATGCAGTGAAAACTACAGATTTCAGTTTTCAGAAAACAACAATACCTTTATTGAGAGTTACTTGCCACTGACCTCTACTAAGAATGCTGCTGAGCACAAAATGCCGGGAGATGAAAGGGACAACAGAATCTAATAAAAATCACAAGTAGGATTTCCACTGCTCTCTTCTAAACTTGTTTTATATCAGCAAGTTTGACCTTTGGAGGATTTTTTTCTTAGAACAACTCGTTCTGGAGCACACAGGGGAGAGAATGTTCTGACCCTTGCCCTTAAAATATGAGCCTGGCTTCATGCAGCTCAAGAAGCAGCTTCAGCGGAGCTACTAATGAACAGCTACCACTATATAATCAAATGCAACGTCCTTGAGGAAGAAGTCACCAGGGGTGGGAAGAATCTGTCAGAGAAATATTCAATCTAACAGAGTGACACTAAACTGTAGAAAGAGGAATTTTTTTAAAGCTTAATTTTGTTAAAGACACCTTCAAATGTAAATATACAAATAGAGGTACTTAGCAAAGATGTTGCCATTGTTTTGTTTGAATCAAAAGTCCATCTGTTAGAAAAGAGAAATCCAATCCCAGCTGCGCAGTAACCTTAAGTAAATCAGAAACAAGAAATAGGTTGACTGTATTCACTCGATGTGCAGTGACCCAGAGGAACATTATCATAGAACTTCAGTATTAAACAAAGTTCCTTCTAGTCCTGTAAAGTCCAGGTGCTAGTATCTCCTTTGCTTGTTCAGCTAGGTTGTCTAGGGTGTGACAGAGAGGAGCTCAGTTCTACCAGTAATATATACTGACATAACCAAGAACAGTTCAACGTTTAAGGCATATGTGAACTTGAAAAGGACATTAAAAAAATCAGTTATAAGTTTATGAACCTGACTCTAAAGCATACAACTTGAAAATACATAGTCTAGTGTATAAGGAAAAAGTTTATTTTTTAAAGCAATGGAAATTTTGTGCAAAACGTTATGGTCAAGAAAGGAACTTGCTCAATAAAAAAAACAAACTGTTATAGCCATCTTCTAGAGGGTTCTTCTATAATCCTCTTCTACAGCCTCTTCCCTTTTATAAAGGTTCATTTGCTTATGTTCAAAGATGGCTCTGACAGCATACAGCTGTATAACCTTGTACCGGAGTTTGTAAAACAGGAAAGGTGAGAAGCAAGGCTATGAACAGTCTCATTTGGGCTTTCCACTCAGGCATCCTCAGCCCACTGGACTGATAGATGTATTTGGTCTTTCTCCAAACTAATATGATAAATACAATATACCTGGCTTTGTACCTTTCTGAACTCACTTTGTCTTGACTTCTTCACTTGACCTTGTACCTGTCTTGCCACCAGACTTGTCTGATGATCAATGGACTCTTGTTCAGACCTGGTTATTTTCACTGGACCTGCTCTTCCCTCGTTCAGGTGCTGTAGGACTGAAACCTTGTCAGAGAGATTGCTGCCTGCTCCAGCTGCCTACACGCATCACATTTCATTATGGCCATTACAGGCATAAGCTGAACAGCACCTGTGTTCCACCTTACATGAACAGCTCAGCATTAAACAACCACTTGATCAATATTCTAAATGAACCACTGCGAGTGTCAAAGCTGTGGTTGCCTCATCTTGGGAAAACTAGAGAGTTGGACTGATGCTCGTGTTGTGATGGAAAGTTCTTTGGCTGACTTTGTGGGGGGTGGTTTCCATCCCTTTGTGGAGCCGTGGTTTATTTTGTTTCTTGTTTGTTTCTTGATAGCTTGCCAGCATCCTCTGGGATAGATTATTCCTCAGCATTTTCTGAATCTCTGTCAGTATAGTCCAATGCTCCCTCCTTCTAGCTCTCATACACGCAATGACTCAGCCCTGGCTCTCACTTTCCCTTTGTTGAACTTTGTGACAATTTTTTCAGCTGCACTGCTATGTGGCCAAAAGAAGTATGTCTACACTGCGCCAAAAAGGAATTTCAACTAACAGAAAGAACAGGCAAGAAAGCTATTTGTTTGCTTTGTATTAGAAGATCTGTGCTTTATATCTCACAATAATATGCATAGAGACACTCACACTTATCTATCCAAGGCTAGTGTGACACAAGAAGTTGAACAGTTTCTAAATCTGCAGAAAGTTTTAGCTGAGAGAAGATTTGAATAATGCTTTCTTATTTCATAGGACTCATATTACATGATCAGAGGACACTAACAAAACGCATTAGAGACTTGAAAAAGTGATGGAATCAGGTGCAGAGATGGGGTCATAGACATACAAATTGGGTTAAGACAAGTCTCTAAATCACAGGCCCAGAATAGGTTGCAAGCAAAATAACTGATCATTGTTACTAAAGCAGGGATGACAGAATTGATGACTAGAACTTCATAGAGAAAGACCACAAGAAGCCAGCTATGTCCCCAGTCAAAAGAATAGGATAGGTGGAGAAATAAGATAATTTTGAATTTGTCTTTATTATCTGCTTCTGTCCATTTAAAGTGGATAAGCTTGATCCTCTTTCCACAATTAAATTCCAGTTAAAAAACATACAAGGAAGGAAAACCCTTAATTAACATAAAATGATGCATGGTACCTTGAGGGGCAGGTGCTGTGATAAGAGTAACCTTTATTCCCTCCTTACTCCTCCCCACCCAGCATCAATGAATATTCATTATTTAAAAAACCCTCTATACTGCACCATGTCACTCCATAGTTATTAAAGTCTTGATGTAGTGTTTAACTTATGAAATCATTAATTGCTCTTGGAAAGGGGTCTGAGGCACAATTAAATTCCAAACTGAAGTCTTGACTCAAGCTTACCAGAATAACCAGAAGCTTTCCCAAATTTTAGAATTTACCGGAAATTTATAAAGTAAAAGGATTTGATACTCCATGCATGGAATTTTCCTCCTCTTTCTCAGACTAGTTTTGTTAGAGTTGTGCTCTGCTACAGTATTTCACTCCAGTTGCTGAGTAACAATAACTTACATTGATTTCTCACGCAAAGCTCTGGCTCTTTTGATTTTGTTGAGAGCTCTCAAACACAGAGATCGAGCCTTTGCCTTGGCATAAGAGCTGGAGGGGCTTTGTTTATTTAAGAATTATTAGTACCAGTTGCTGCTGTCCTAAAGGGTAGACAAGACCCCCCGTCATTGCTGTACACTTTTAGACTCTGCTCTCTTGTAAAACTTCACTCATATGCAGATTCCTAATTCAATGAAGTCGTCTTGTAAACAGCTCCTTCTATCACCATCTTTTCTAGGTCACAGTCAAGCTTTCACAGACATCTTCCCAGAGAGGGATGTGTTTTTACCATGGCCTGTCCTTAGGATATCACTTATATAACAGCGCGAACTCTGCAGTGACGCAAGCCTCTTGCATTCCAGACCACAGCAGGACAGTGTGTGAAATGTGCACCCTCCAGGAAATAACAGTTCAAGTTATGATAACGCTCCACTTGGGATCTCGATCTGGAGATAGGCCTAAGCTAAAACAGGGGACAAATGCATGTATTCTCTGAAGATGATGCTCATTTGTATGTACACAAAGAATTGCCAGGGTTACTACAAGGTTTTTCTTCTTCCTCCAAAGCAATCTATTCCCAGCTTGCTAGAATCCATTTCTGTGCTATGGTTTAGGCTGCTCAGCCTTGAAAATGAGAACTTTTCCGCCAGCACAGATTTATACTTCAGGTCAGATGAGGGGAAGGGCTGGAACTGTGGAGACAAATCTCCCTGGTCCATTATTTCACTGTCAAATTGTTTAGGAACCAATAAATATGGATTCTGTTCCTGCCTTCTAGCATTCAAAAAGAAAAAAAAAAAATAGTGAAACTATTTGAAGTAAATTAACAAGGAGGAAAATAGAGACAACTCCTCCTCATTGTAGAAGCTACCTAACAGGCAAGCTCACATTGTACTTACTATGACTATATAGTATAATCTGTCTCCTTCATATAAACATGAATAGTCTGGAGTGGAACAAAAGAAAAAAAAAAAAAAGAAAAAGTTCAAGAAATGATGATGTTTATAACAAAATGCCTTGCTGTTGGGTAAAGCATGTTGATTTTGATAAACAGTAGTTTCAATAAACTCTAACATTATATAGAAGCTTTTTCCTGATTTTTTTCATTATGATTCTTAGTACACTATACAGTCATATTATAGCACTGTATGCTATGGTTTAACAGAGATCAAATTTAGGGAAGGTAAATTTGTGCTTGTTAAGCTATGGATGGGCTCATGCACAATTAGGCAAGATTTTCTAAATCTTGTCTGATTTTTAACAGTTAAATAATATTTGGCTGGGAGACTCCTAAATTCCTGCGTACCCTATGCACAAGCCAAGCAGGTCAGCAGTTGACAAACATGAGACCACAGGAGTCAGATAAGCTAGTAAACTTCACTCTGCCTCATTACCAATCCTGAGCTAACGAATGGGGGGGGGCAGGAGAAGGAAGACCACAGTGGGTAAGAGAATGTGTTAATTAAACAGACTGCATGAATAAAAGTGCTTGTGGTGTGACATCAGACACAGAAATGATAGTTAATGCTCAGGGTGGGAACTTCCCATCTTAGCATAAAGGATTAATTCTGCTGCCCACTTTACCCATTAGGAGCATTATTAGCTGCAGTTTTGAGGGAGTTGATTTGTTTGGCTTTTAAAAATTTGTGATGCATCTTTACAATCTCTATTAGATGATATGAAGGGAAAGCAGAACAAGAAAAGGAAAACTAGAGGTAGACTGGGTACAAAATGGTGCTATGTCAGGGAAATGACTTTTCTTCATCTGATGGAATAAGTTTTTCCCATTTAGCTTGAAGCAAATTTCCCTCCTAGTCCTGCGTAAAAGAACTGAACCACATTTTAGGTGACTAAACCAGGGCACACTGAAATTGTTTCTAGGCACAACAAAAGAAAGACAATTATGTTCTATTCAGGCATGGAAAAGTTAGAAATTAAATCCACTAAAACTTTACAGTTCACTGTATAAGATGAATAAACCACTAAGCAAAGCAACATGAAGACAGATCTATTTTTCTTCTAGAGCAAATCTGGAACAACTTCAATGACATTTTACTGCGCAAAGGGGAGCTTTTTGCAACACTGCCTTGTGTGGTGGGCCATTTATATTCTACTGCAGACTTCTATAAGGAATTAGTGAAGCTGTAATACAACAGAGAGCAGAGCCTGTTCTGACTGGTTTTGTTATTCTGTTCATTAGTTTTATACTAATTCTATTTCAGAAGCGACAAACAGCCTTTAAGACTTCCACACAGACAATTTATAGCTGGTACATCATTCCATTTTGTAATAGGGCATCTCAAGTTTTCACATATGTGTGTTTGAATCTGCCCTGCTTACCCACAAACATTGAGTTTTGAACTTAATTCTTATCACATACAAGCCAGGAAACCCTTTTCAGTGGTCTGCAAGCAACAGAATTCGAAGAACAATCAAAACCCCAATTGCAATGTTTCTCTTCTGGTTCTGAAGTGACTTTTGAAAACTAAGTGTATAGAGAACATAGTAGTGGTTGATTTTCCCAGCCCTTGCCAGTTCACAAGAAGGAGCACAGTGCATCAAAGGAAGATGTCTGCAGGGATATCAAGTGAGGTATTGACTCCAGATGATCTAAAGAGGCATCTTCCCATCTGATGTTTATTAAAACTAATGGGAAGAAACAAACAAAGGCATTTTTAATTTATTTGCAAAACAAGATTACAGAGCTCCCCACGAGAGTCTCACATTAAAATATGTTCAGGAGTACCCACCATAAACTTGTCTATGTTGAGGGACTGATGACTGATAAAGCCAGGAAAAATTGAATAAATCACTGCAATGACTTGCTGTCCTCTTTTAGTAACAGAGACAGAGGTTTTACTTTGTTGAGTAGCTAACATGGGAGCTGGCAACCAAGTTGCAGTGGATCTTGAAACCCTCCCTAGATATACTGGGCCCCTCTGTGATGGGCATGATCAGTATAGAAAGCTATAGAAATACGATGAGAAACTCTTCTGGAAAGTTCAAGTTACAGCAAATATGGGAGCTCAGGGAACTTTTACTATGTTGCAAAAGCTGTAATTTAATGTTCAAACTAAATTCATTGCACTGTGCATTGGGGAGACAGTGTGGTCTAGAGGTTACAGAAGAGGGCTGGGAACCACAAGCATCCTCTTGGGATCCTATCCAAAATGAGCTGCTCACTGCGTGACTTGAAGGAAGTCGCTTAATCTGATTTCTCTATGCCTTAGTCAATTTAGATATAAAACTGGATAGAAGGCAGAACAAAACTAAAATTTCCTGGTGCTGCAGTCAGACCTTATCTATGAAGAGTAAATCTTTTTGACATAATTTATTATAGAAGGGAATACCAGAGAAAGCAACCCAGAAACAGTTTGGGTGTCTTAACAAGAAACAAAACCAAGCATAAAAAGAATGGCAGCATTTTCAAATATTGAAGAAATGTATATGAATAGTACAGAAAGCACACTGAGTGCAGGCCCCAGGCCTGCAGAAAGTGGCTTTCTAGAGAGAAAAATAAGTCTCACAAGTCTCATTAGCATCATATCACCCATTCATTAAAAAAATGATATCTGAGCAACCAGATTAGCTTTGCTGGTGCTGAGATGAGGGTGCACATTTGGAGTAATTTGATCAACAGTTTACAGTATCCACTTGAGAGTGAGAAGCCGAGAACAAAGCTGTAAGTAGATGCGCTGTTCCACTGAAGATCTATGGAAATGGTGAGAATAGCCCTTAAGGTCATACGCATGCATAGTATCCAAAGCCACTTTGCAGCTAAGCAAAGTTGTTCTTTTTTTACACTAGTGCTAATTTGAACATCCATAATTTTCTTACTACAGCTTAAATCAGACTATTAGAGGTTTCGGTTTACCACACTCAGAGTTTCCTGAAAGCTGTTAATCTGTTTCAGCTCCCTGAAAGAGAAGCAGCCTCCCCTCAGGATGGGAGGAGAGCTAGAAAACTACATGATTTTAAAGCAAACAAGCAAAGCAACCAACCCTGACTACCCACAAAGTGGCCTATATACTGAAGCCTTAAGTCTGGATCCACATCTCAAAAGTTTAAAGGGTTTGGGTTGGAAAACTACTGACAAGAGAGACACACAGAGCCAACATCCCAAATTCAAATGAAGTCAAGAAGACTATTTGGTTCAGGTCCCTATTTTGTATAGGAAGCATTCTGAACACAAAGTATACTGACAGCTCATCATTAGATGGAGATTCTAGCCCCATTTTTTTTATCTTGGGTATATGCTCCTCAGTAGAGTAACACATACCTGCCTGATCATTACAGTAGAGCTGTGGTGACTGGCGGAGAGATTTCAATTCAAAAGGTGTGCAGGAGCCCATGCATCATTCTAGGAAATTTTACTCAAGTACAGAATCCTGGATTGAGCTTGAAACACATTCAGTTCATCTAGCCCAGCATTTTCCAAGAGCTTGGCTACATGAATAATTCTGGACCAAAATCCAATGAAATTAACGGACTACACATTGAGCCAAAGGAAAAATCTTACCTACAGCAAGATTTTCCACTCTGTTTAATATGTAACATAATTGTCACCTAAACGAGTGTATATTTTAATTGAATTTTTATTATTTCTGTGCTATTTTAATTTCTTTAAAGCATACTTTTTAATATTTCCTTTGAAATCTGTGTCAAACTAGTGAGATGAGAAAACATTCTGCAAGAAGCATGTATTCTCCCTCTGCTCACAAACGGCTTATAAAATTCAACAGTAACATTTTGGCAATTGGAACTATTTACATAGGAGGCAGATGACTAGGCATGGGAAAGCAGCCTTGTGTTCACATCAAAGGACCACATACAAACTCTTACATGGTACATATACTCATTCTTATTTACAAACAAGAAAGATTGACTAACTTGATGCAAGTATGAATTGAGAGAAGTACAGTAGGTTGAAAAGGGGAGAATGCTGCGTCAGTTACACAAAGTAAGGAAAAGTTGCCTTATTGCTTCATATAAGAAAGTGTTGGCTCAGGGTTCAACTTGGAGACACGAAGGCATGGCTTCAAGCACCCTTTGCTCTCTTTAAATCTCCTGCAGCATCAAGGAAGTTGGTAAGTGACATTTCTCCCTTCAACTACCTTAAAAATAAGGTCCTACTACGCAGCTAAGGATTTCAAAACAAAAACCAAAGAACAAACCAACCAACATTTAAACCAAAGGCATCCACAAAAAAAGAGCCTGAAACAGAAGACTGGCTACAGCCACCTCATATCAATCATCTTTCTCATTACAAAGAACCTAGTTTATTCAAGGAACAGAACTGGGCTTAGAAACCCACTTTTAGGGTTTGGAAAGAGAGATCTCAATTTTTTTGTGGCAACACAATGCAGTATGAACATAGCTGTTGCTCACAAATTGTGAACCACTGAAAATTACACTGGTAATTAGTGAGCAATGACAGTTCAATCTGTCATTACAATGATATGTAATCCATGATATCAGCAGTAAACTATCATCTCTGTATGTGTATGCATGTACACATTATTGTGATTTGTGATTAACTGAAAACATGCGTTTGAGGTCTTATAGTCTCAATACTTGCCTTTAGACCACCCACAGCTTATGCACAGAATGTCTAAAAGATTATTTAGCTCTTTTACGGAGGATTGTGATCAACATATTAATTCCCTGGGCGTGGTGGTGCTCTCTATAAAGACTACAGTTCATCTTCTCTGAAGTCAGAAGCCTGTCAGGAGCAAACACCCTGGAGAAAATTCCCCTAGGAATGCAGGATCATCACAAGGCTCACTCCTTATTTTGGCCACTTTTCTCATTATTTCTTGTTTAACACAAATGTGTAGCAATATGTGTTTAATAAGGACAAACACAACCAGGACACTTCATATCAGACATGTCTCACTTTAGGGAGAGGATAACAGACACGTGTGGCAGATGGCTGTCATATTATTTAATATTCTACTGTAAGACACTGAGATATTCCTACGAATGGTAGGATAAGCTATGAAGGGAAGCACTACTACCATGTAAAATGAAAGAGAGAGACACCATTACTTCATGAAAGGTCATTAATTTTTCTCTTCTTTAGACCTGGTGTAGTCCCATGTGCTCTTTTCCACCGACAAACCAGCACAAATCAACCGCAGAGAGAGAACTGTCTTTAAAGAAGTGACAGTTCAGACCTCTTGCCTACTGACTTGCCAAATTCTGTGGCTGTTATTTGCTCTGTGCGAATCTTCCCCAGCTACTCAGGCATAATCTGAGACTACTGAATTCCAGACAGGTACAGTCTGCTTGATGACAGCAATTCTAATCACTGACCACCTGCTGAATGCAGACTATAAAGCTACAGCTTCTTTTATAACTTGTTGGCAATGTTATTTTTTACTTATTATTTTACTTACTTTACCAACTCTAAACCAACTCTCAAAATAAGGCTAAAAAAACCCTGTGGCTTTACATTCCACCTAGATAATACATCAATATTGTTTCCTGTAGTTTGACTTTCTCTGATCAGGGATGAGTGACTTGTGGATGGGAGGAGCATTTCAAAAGCTAAATATGCCTTCAGAAGTAACTAATACAAAATGTTTACCAAAGGAAGAGATGTATTTACTGTACAGTCAATACTACTTGATCTTAGAGGAAAACAACTTGTAAGGAAGGAGATTAAATGACTCATTTAAAGTTGCAATAAGCATTTTTCCTATTCCCAGGGAATAGGAATTTCTCTTATTTTATGACTGATACACAAAGTTCTGGACATGCACACTTTGTTGCTAAATTTTTATTTATCTATTTATGTAATTTATGCAGACAACTGATCTGGGAAACAAGTTTTCTATCTTTACTGCATAGATAAAAGTATCTGGAAACAGTCAAACCGTATCTCAGTTTCTGATAAAGAAAACCCTCAAAAGTAGAGCTTTTTTCCCAGGTATCAGTTGCAGTAACAAGGTACAACTGTTGTTATAGAATCTCTTATTAGATAGAAGATGCTGCTTTAAATTCAGGTCACTTATTTGTAGAACAGTTCTGACTGGAAAAAATGTTTGGAAAAAGTGGAATGCTGACCTTGCTTTTTTTTCACATTTGTGATGTCTGGAAGCTCAAGGATTAGCTAGACCATTCTGCCACCTTATAAGGGACCCATTTTTAAACTTTTGACTCGCAAGACAAGGATTTGAGTTGAGTACTCTGAGCTGTTGCAAGTCTGGGTAAATGTGTAACAGTAAGTAGAGTTAGCCTTGTTCAAACTAGCTCAAAGTTTGGCATTTTCTCTGTACCAGTAATGTGAACTGAGTTTAGGTGGTGAATGTTGAGAAGTCTTAAGTCCAGAAATAACACCTGGTGCAATTTGAAATTAAGAGTTAAGACTCTGTGAGGGTATTTTGGAGATTCAGTGTGGGAAGATGATTAGGCCCAAGATTCTTGTTTTCCCCAAAGTTTCATAAACCTCTTCACTTTAGGAATAACGTTCTAGAATAGTGCAGTGCTTCAATCTGCTTACCCTAAGTTAGATCCATTGGCTTCCACATAGGTGGAGTAAGGTACTTTTTGGCAGCAGCAAACACCTTTTTGCACTGAGATTGGCAAATTTATGATGAAGAATTTTTCTTTGTTACCTTTCCTTAGAGTTGTAAGTAACAAACTACAGTGTAAACCTTTTCTGAAACAGAAAGGTTTTATAATTTTGACACTGAAAAATGGTATCACTTTTTCTTGCTCAGTGAAAACACTTTATGCGAGAACCAATCAAAATAAAAAACTACAGCCAGGAAATCAAATGTTAAATCATGCTGACAATTTAGTCAATTTTACATACTTTCACTGAAATCAAAGACATGCGTTACTTATTTAATTATACTTAAAAATATATTAGTAGGCTAAATAAAAAGTGCAACCTAAGTTCTATAAGATATAAATAGAATTTCTGGGATAGCTTAGCCAATTTTTTTAATAATTTAATTTTTTTACTGGCTTTTTTTCCTGCCAGCTATTTAGTTCTGTTATTTCTTCAAATATTTCTTTCTTACTTTATTCTGAAGAAACACTTCTTTCTTAGGAAGGTGTAAACAGGGATTTGAAAAAATTTGCTGTCAGATACCAGTAGACCTTACACATATACACCCAACCAAGAGACATGGAACTCAAGCCCTGTTATTGGCTCAGAACATAGTGTTCTTGTCTCAACTGTATTTAATACTAGTTTTAGCTAAATCCAAAAACATAGATAATGCAAATATATAAAGAATATTGTTTCTGTAGTGCTACCCCATGGAACAAAATTCTCCTTAGTTACATTCTCCTTCACACACCTGAGCTCATGCGCTGTTGCCAAAGAAAATAGAAATCAGCCGGACCGATTTCTTAATGGAGGTGAAGTTTCCTCAACTGGTTGAGCAGTGAACTTTTGCTATTTTCTTCTTAAATTTTAGATATTGTCTATGTCCATATTATAGAGGGGAAAAAAGATATTAAAAAAAGCTGTACCATGTTAGCTAGCTCTCCTGAATATACAGTAAGACAATTGGCTCAAGTTAAATTTTAGTTAAGACAAAAATACATTAGTGGATCACATTCAAGGTAAGAGGGAGGCAAATTTTACGGAGACAATCTTGTCTTCTTTGCCAGTTTATCACAGACTTTTTCCCCTGTACAATGTAGATACACCTTTTCTTTCAGATTCCAAATATATGAATGCAAATTCATTCACTGTAGGACAGCTTAATTTAAGCATTTCTTCTTATTGCTAATCAAGCTTAGAGTCTAGTCATAGACCATGATTTCAGATAGGTTAGCTGCCACCGACTAGAAAAACAAACTTAACTGAAGGGTTCCTAATTGATGAGCAAGTCAAGATCCAAAAGCAGGGTCCAGAGCACCAAGCACAAATCAACAACTGAACAGCTTTGGGAAGAGCAGCCACAGGCAATCATGAGACACCAAAACCAAAAGAGGAGGTGTGCACAAAACAACTCTAGTTCCCAACTCGACAGACTATATTGATTTCCTGACATAAAAAAGTTTGATAACTAGTCTAATTCAAGATAATATAAAAATAATTCTGCTTTGCTACAGAGTGGCAGATTAGCTCATTTCACTCTTACCTGGAAACAGGAGAGAGGTATGTAACGTGCTTGTAGCAATATGCAACCTGATTAGGTTTTGTTGCTGATGTGCCAGACCAAGACTAAATCTGGTAGGCAGGCTGACACCCAAAGAATGCCCAACATAGTATCAGGGTAATTACTGCAAATACACAAGTCTACTTGCGACTCTTCTGAATGACAGTGTCAGTCTTGGGGTAACCATGGTTATGTGACACTTTCTGAATGCATAGGCAGTGCTTATCTCATTTCCCATTCCAACTTCACCTTGAGTGTGTGCATTCAGCCTCTGTAACACCCTTTGTTGTTGAATTTTAGGACTCTAGTCAGAGATGTAGCCATACTGTTCAGAGGTCACAGTTTTGGGAAAAAAAACTCAGTCTTCCTCTGTAGATTAAACAAAAGGAAACTGTTCTTCACATGAAGAATAGTTAAGCTGAAGAACTCTATTGTGGGATATAGTGTATGCTAAATGTTTATAAGTGTTTAAGGGAAAACTGGTGATTTTCATGAGAGAGAGAAAATGTTACTAAATACATAGAAGTTCTCTCTGGCTCAGGAAGTCTCCAACCTGAAAATGGTGGGAGCCTAAGAGAGTGCTTGTAGGGAAGTTGTACATGGTCATTTTGCTCCCCACAGTCTTCCCTAGACAGTAATCCATTTTCAGTCACTGTCAGAGGCAAGATGTTGGGATGGGTAGGTCTTTAAGATGAAATGAAGGCTCTTATGCTCTTGTTCTGTTTAGACTGGGATTTCTTCATCTTCTGTTATCTTAAGCTCTTGTTTCAAAAACTTGGTTCCTCCCAGAGGCTTCCACATTTAACTGTTGGATATATGATGACCATTGGGTAAACAATGACTAGTGTATTATCAAACTATTTTACAGACTTATGCAGGAAATAATGAAAAACAGTATCTACAAATGTTATTCCTGGACTCTTAGTTCAGACAGTATACACAATAAAAAATTATGCATGTGCTTTTCCAAGACTGCAGAAAATTGAGCTAGCTGGTAATGAACAATTCAACTATACAGTGTCTACAACAAAAGCTGGACATGTGTCTTGTTTTGCACAATACTTTAGTTCATTATGCAATTTTCATTACTATCACAGTAATTCTGCCTGAGAAGTGTCAAAGTTCAGTTTAGTTGTCCCTGGCAAAAGACTGCTCAATTCATTCCACAACAACAATTGTTTATTTCTCCTTCCTAATAACATCAGCTGCTTTCAGCTCTGTTGAATGATGTAAATTAGTTATTCTAGGCTAGAAAGTCAGGGAGAAAATTGGCCTTTGTTTGCAACAGCCTCTTCAGCAGGAATCATTTGCCAGAGATCACAAGATGAGCAGCTAATTGTGACTTTCTAAAATGCCTTTCATTTTCTCCTCTACAGAAGTTCTATTTCTGCTTTGCTTAACTAATAAACAGTAGCAGAACTGTCCCTGTAGAGATGGGGTGTGCTTCAATGCATTGACCTGGGTTTTCTCAAGAGCTCAGGCATTTTCCAACCTGAGACTTTGGTTGTTTTCTTCTGCAGATATTGAAGACAGCTTCAAAACTTTAAGCTCAACATGCAATACTTATCAGAGTTCAAGCAGGACATTATATTTCAGAAGCATTTTTGGCTACTATAATATTAAGTGACATGTTTTCTAAGGGTGATAACAAATCTTCATAGTGGGGGGGGTCACAGTATATTTTAAGCAGTTACATAAGTCAAAGAAAATGGGTGCTTCCATTCATGCCACAGCAGATCTCTTGTTTAAAACACTATTTCTATACAGACTTTGTCTACAGTTTCCAACTAAAGTATAGGTCAAGCCCAGTCAGGATGGCAAAACTGACCACAGAATGGTGTTGAGGATAAGAGAGGCCACAAAGTCTGACAAAGTAGGGAAACTTCAAGTGCCTCCATACTGACTGGATAAAGCTCATGTGGTGGCATGATTCAGAGCTTTAAGTAAGTTTAGAAATAACCTTTTAAATAACCTCAGCAAACTCATTAAAAATTATTCTCAATTCAGCATGAGATCTGGTTCAAGACGAACCACAGAAAAATTGCTGTCTGATGACCACAATATAGTCAATTCTAGTAACACTGTAAGAGAGAAAACACTTCAGAACTCCACCACAGGAATATTGAAGTTTATAAAGGAAATTATGGAAAAAATTGAAATCATAGTTAAAAGAAAATTCAAAAGAGCAGCTACAAGAGTAAGTTGATTGCATGCAGCAGAGAGGCTATTCAACAGTATTACATTAAGGCTCTTGGGTCATAGCCACCTGACAGAAAAAGACTCTGAAAGTAGCAGTAAGAAGAAAGACTGTGTGGTTAAACATCTAAGTAAGGACTGCTATTTAAAGTAAAAAAGACATTTCAAAATGTAGAAGATATGGTCAGATGGAGAACACAGAAAAAGGAATTAATTCTGTCGAGTTAAAAGTACATTAAAAATCTTTTCCTTGTTGGTATAAAGTACAACTTGCTATACATTTAAAGACTACTAATAAAACTTTTTCAAACATACTGAAAGCCAGAAGCCTGCCAGAAAGTTTCTGAGACCAACAGATCATAAAGGTATAAACACTTGAGAAGATAAGCCCATTTCAGAAAAGCTAACGAATTCTTTCCATTTGTGTGCAGCACAGAGGAGGTCAGAAGGGTTCACCACTTCAGCCAGTCTGCCCAAGGAATGAGTCTGAGGAACTGCCTCAAATCAAAGTGTTAAACAGGCGGCTTTTTACCAGCTGTGTGAAATGAAGAGCCATAAATTGGCAAGACTGGAGAGTTTTCACCCAGGAGTTCTAAGAGAACTCTAGTACAAAATTACGCCAAACTACTACAGCACATAACTTGCCATATAAATCTCCCTCACCTGCAGAGGGCTGCAGTGGGCAAATATATCACAAATATTGTAAAATGGCTCAAAAGTATTCTTGCAAATAACAGACCAAGGAGTTTAACTTCTGCTTATGTAGGCCAGTAAAATATATAGTATAGGTCAGAATCAATAGATACTTGAATAAATATGATTTAATGAGGAAGAGTTAATCAGCTTTCCAAACACAAAATAATGCATAGTAAATCTTTCAGAATGCTTTGAAGAATTCAGTGTATTAATAATAATAACCGACTAGGCATACTAGGATTTTCCCCCAAAGATGCTGGCTTATACTTGCAAATGGCTTTGACAGCCACTGCCTTCCTGTAGTCTCTCTGACTTGGCTATAGGATAAAACAGTCTTTCAAGAATTAGTAAGACTTAAGTGACAGAAACAAAGATTTAGTTTTCAAATTGAAAGAAGTTATAAGATGGATCCTCAAAGAATCTGTACTGGGGCCTGTGGTATTTAACATTTTCTTAAACAATCTGAAAGGTGAAATGGAGAAAGAAGCAGAGCAAGAGTTTGCTGATCCTAAAGCAAACAAAAAAAGTTAAGTAAACCTTCATCCTGGATAGTTAAAACCTGAGCCTAACTATGAAGGACCACATATTTCCCAGTTAAGCTAATTAGGCGATTAAATGGAAAATAGGATTTATTGTCAATTAAAAGAAAGTAATGCATATAGGAAAAAGCAGCTTCAACTGTTCCTGTGCAGTGATCATTTTTGCGTTTGCTGTTAGTATTCATATCTGTCATCCAAATTCTGCTGCAGGTAGCACCTAAAATAGCAGATAGATTGTCAGAATGTATCTAAAATACCCAAATAAGTGTTAGAACTTTTTTTGGCATAAAGAGGTAGAAAATGAGCGCTATTCAAAACCATCTGGTCACATTGCACATTATATTTAATTCAGTACTCTCTTCCCTTTTTATGCTCCCCTATCTCAAAAAGAAGATGGAAGAATTAGGAAAAGGAATTGTTAAGCGTTTCAGGAGAAAGATCACCTGATATATGCCTTGTTTTGTTGTTGTTTCAGGTTTTGGATATTTTTTTGCTGTTGGTGGTGGTTTGGTGTTTTTTTTTTAAGGTAATACTTCAACAAACCTTTATTCTCTCTAGTCAGAGGGTATCAAAGCAAGGAAGACTGATTCCTGTTCTTCATGGCATTTCCTACAGCCTGCTTTCAGTTTTCTGGATTATGCAGATCGGTATGGCCAGGTCCACAGCCCTGGTTTGGCCAAATACATCTTCCAGGGAAGGCTGGGGGATGTGTGTGTGTGTGATGAAAGGAATTTCTCTTTTTTCCTTTTCTTAATGCATTTTTGTTATTTATCAGATTCCTGTGTTAAGGCTGGCTGAGCAAACCAAAATACAAGTTTCAGAACAACACCTCTCTCTGAGTCAATGCACTTTGAAGCAAATAAACATGCCTCATCTATTATGAGATTAATAAACTCCACTTGCACTGCATTTAAGTAGGTACTCACTGCTCTTAGATATAATCTGGGAATTTTATTATTTCTCAAAAGACAAGAGATTCATTCCCTCAGCTATTAAATTTGAACAGGCTCTAAAAGGCTCGTTTCAGCATACCAAAGTGTTACTTACAATTAGGGCAGACAGCCAGAATCTGTAGCCTTGTGAAAACATTTCTGCTGTGGCTGCACTGTTGACTTCCCTGGGACTCACAGATGTTTTGTAGAGGGGGATGGATGGCTTTATATATAAACAAAGATTTTCTCAAATGTCCTCAGCAACATCAAAACCAGTACATTTCAAAGGTTACCATCTTTTATACACACCCTGCAACTCACTCTGCAGACTAAAAGTAGTTACCACCATCTTCGGGGCAGCAGTTACCACCATCTCCAAACAAACCAACTTCTGGACCATTTTGGTGTAAACAAAGCAAGTAGTGAAAGATACCAGCCAAAAAAATCTTGGCAGTCACAACAGCACTGCCCACAACAGCTCTAGTCCTCTGAGCAAGGTCAGCATTTCTAGTTCATAAGCAACTTTGGACAAGGAACAACTAAGAAAATCTTAAGTAGGGGAAAGGGAGCACAGCCTTAATTTTGGAACTGCAGCAGTACAGCAGATACACAGATAGCTTGTGCTTTCCTCGAATAACTTGGCAACGGGCTTTCTAGCTGTCAACAAGCAGCTATCCCTGAGCCACATGACATCACAGCCCCACCAAAGCCCACTTAGAGAAGTACCAACCCATGCAATTCTTCCCAGACCCAAGACAGCTGTTTGACCACCACCAAGCCTGAGGAAAAACACCCCAGGTTTATTATGGTCTTCAGAGACAATTTTCTCGTCTCATTCCTGCCCTGTGAGCTCTCTCTTACTGGAGCCAGAAGTACTCGGAAATTTGATTAAAACCTCAAGCACCTGGAGTGAACTCCTTTCTTCTCCCACGTCTCCCAGTAAACCCCCATCTCAGCCAGCTCCAAGCTGCAGCACAGGTCCTGTGACTGAGCAATAGCCTCTCTTCATTTGAAGTTCTGTAAAGCATCACTTTTCCAAACCACCAATAGAGTGAATCAAAACGCACCAGAGCTTCTTAAGTTAGTCCTTCTGCCAGGCTGCATTTCTATTTTACCTGTAAATACCAATATAACAGAGGTATAGTAACACAGAATACATCCAGCTCAGCTCCCTCCCACTACACACCAAAAACAAGAACAAGAGACGGCAAGTAAGAAGAGTCTTATTGCTAAAATATGCCTCAGAGCACTCAAATCCTTGATGATTGGTATATCAAATCAGATTTGAAATGTGAACAACACAGCTTCCAGGAAACAACACCTGAAAGTTGCCATGCGATGGCACAGTTGCATAACCAGCTACTCCACACAGACAATCAAAAAGATACTATTTTCTTGTTGGCTAATATTCTTTGGAAATTTATGGGATTTGCCCAGGGAACTTCAGAAAGAAGAGCAGTAGTACAGGTTTCCTCAGTCCAACTCAAGTGCCAAAGACTACCTGGGAGGGCTGCCGCCAGCCAGGAAAAGCAGCTCAGCTAACCACGCTTACTAAAACTCATTGTCTTAGCTGCATTCCCATCAACATCATGCTGAGCATTCAAATGTAGAGTAGATTAAAACCATGTATTGGATTCTGTTCCCAAAGACAGCAGATCCAATTACTCATCTGTTTTTGATTTCCACAGCTGCTCATCAAGTTTCTAACCAGAGCACAGATGAATTTTCAGCTACCAACTTAAACATTTTCCAGATGGTATCCAACTTGGATTCTTTTAGTTTGAAGCTGGAATATTCAAATATTTTTAGGAATAGCACATAGGAAAAATAAGTTAATTTCCTCAAAATTCAAGGACAAAGCACAGTCTGATTAATCACCTGCCTTAAAAATCTGCGTAACTAGTTATCACTAGTGTGCATGGAAACATTAAAAGTAATGGACTCTCTGAAGTGTCACTGCTACATGCTGTTACTGTATCTATAAAACCACCATTACTATCTGAAGACTGCAAACCCCCTGAGTGCACCTATGCTTAACTTTGTTCAGACAGCCTTCTTTTTGGCTGAAATTTTCCATTTTTGGATGTTGAGGCATAACTTTCTGCAAAGTCTGGGAAAACTCGTTTCAGCTGTTTCAGAAACATGTGGGAATGAAATTCCCCGCTAACAAACAAACAACTAGCTACAAAAAAACCCCCAAACACACAATAAAACACAACAAAACCCACAAAAAATGCCACACACACTCAACTGCCTACAAAAATACCCCTTTTAAGGTATGCTGGATACAACAGCGGCATCATAAGTTACGGAAAGTTCTTGCACACTGTTCAGTAAATACTTTATTATCAAGACAGATAATAAGATTTTGGCATCTTTGCCTTGCTGGGCCTCACTCCAAGGACATACATTTCAATTTATTTATCCCCAAATTATAAATTCTTTGAGAAACCAGCTGACAGCATATTCTCTCTTAACAAAGCATGATACTGCAAGAGGAAACCGTGAAATAAAAAGGTTGGCTGTGCAGCTACTGGACTAAGGTAATTTCCACCAGGTTTAGTCTATTTTATCACACTGTATTAAGGAACCAAGGGGTGAGACAGGAGACCTGACAGAGAACGCTGAAAGTCTTCTGCAGGAAACAGGAAAATTCCTTTTACTCTCTTGTCTTTACATACATGAACAGGAGCCAGACTTTCACAGGGCAGAAATCTGGAGGAGGACGGAGGCTTCCTTGGAATATACCAGGGAGATTCCCTGGCAACACAGCACGTACAGGGTCAGGTCAAAGATCCATCTAATCTGCCGATTTTTCCCTGCAGCAGCTGGGATGCCTAGTGAAAGTAGCTCAAGTACACAATAATATCTCTCTAGTGTATCCTCCCAGATCTGAACTTCCTCAACCAGAGACTATCTACTATTCAGGAGTCCTTCATGGGTTTTTTTTCTTCCATTGATTTGTGTAATCATGGCTTGAATCACAGCCTTCAAAACATCCTTTGGCAAGGCATGCCATCATGTAATTGTGTTTCTATGGAAAAAAGAGGTGGGTTCTTTGTTTGTTTTAAACTTGTCAGCTGATTATTTCATTTGGTACTTATAGCCCTCATGTCATGAGAAACGCAGAATACGTCTTCACTAGTCACCTTTTCCATACCTCGTTCGACTTTATAAACTGCTTTGATCTGCCTTTCCCACCCTCTAACTCGTATCGTATCTTCCGAGTTTAAGAATTGCATGTCACCACTTCCTACATTACACAGACTTCTTAATACTATGAGGGGACCACAACCACACAGACTAAGCAAGCCAAGAACAAACTATGAAGTTAGCGTCATGACAATGCTTTCTCTTTCATTGTCCTGGTATTTTTCCTAATTTTAATTTTTGCCTTTTTATTACTCTTCACCACTCTAGTGTGAAAAACTTACATTTTACTCCCAGCACAATCTCAGTGAGGAATTTCGAGTGTGTGCTTTGGGGCTTTTTGTTTGTGGTTTGTTTTTTTAAGAAGTTCTGGCTCTCTAATGCAAGTCAGACTGAGACTTAGACAATTATTGGAATCTTAGAAAAATTAGACATGTTTGAGGTAAAGGATGTGCGAGCCTCTCCTCTTCAGCATACCTGTATGTCTGCTATTATTTATTATCATTGTCTAATAGTTTTCCTCTGTGTAAAGTTATCCTTACCCATCTTAAGCTTCCCATATCCCCTTAAGAACTGACATACATCTACTATACCTTTGGCATCAAGGCTCATGTAAACCATATATTATGCACCACAGTTAACAGCTCAGTTATTTCATATTTGAATTCCTACAAAACACCTGGGTTGCACCATTTGGACTTGTCAGCTTGTTACTACTCATTTGTATGGGTTTGTTCCCAAAGCTTCTACTGATATCACAATTTGAAAGCATCACAAAACCTCCGTGAGAAATAACTCAAATCAGACCACGTCACACCAGTGCACACACAAGAAAGAGCAGAGATTGTCCCACAGAAAAGGGTACACAGAGAGGGCTTGGAGCCATGGTGATATATTATGCAATTAAAAGACAACATTAACCTTAGAAGTGTAAATGCCAAATTTGAAAAGAGTCAAAGACCTTTCCCTTCACCCACACAAATATTAATGCTGACACCAGTCATTACTCACTAGAGGAAATTTCCAAGCTGACTGGTAAAACTTTTTGCTAGTCCTCATGCTACAAAAGTTTGACGACTAAACATTACATTTCCCTATAAGCAGTACCGAGGAGGATCACATTACTTGGGGCTGGGGAAAGCACAGGACAGACTGGATGCTGTATCTTTCCAAAGGTAAGCAAACAACAAACTGGATTATCCATGGGGTGGCGGGATGTTAAAAGATTGCTAAGCTTAAATGCTGTGTTACCTAAAACAACACAGCAAAGCCAAAGACCAGACATTTTCAAGTCTAAATGTATGTTGTAACACAAATCTTACAATAAGAAAGGCAAAGTTTGTTAAGATTATATAATAGTTATTTCAGACAAGGGGGAAAAAAAACCCCCGAGCTCAGTTCCCACAGGCATCCTTCTTTTCCTTACACCCTATACTTTTCACCTCCTTCTCCTTTTCATTTAAGTTCTTCCTGCTTGCAAACATCATAAACAGTCCTAAGATTGTTTCTTTTGCTTTGTCATAAGGTTTGGATAGAATGAACCAACAACCAGAAAAATAATAATGCTTATTGCAGAGTTTTAATTAATGGAACAGTTTCTGTTAAGAGCTCCCATTTTCCCAAACCACACTCGGGTTCAGCCCACACTCTCCCATTCAGTGTTCTTGCTGCCATTTAACTGATGTTTCAGTCACTTACTAATACTGATGGTTTAGTTACTTACTCTGGTAGCTGCCATGCTCCTCCTGGACAAGCACAGCCTTTAGCCCTTTGTATGAGACTAAGAAAATACCTAATGAGGACAACCTAGCTAACAGGTAATAGTTAAGTATCTAGAAACAGCAAAAGCTTGAAATTTTAGGTGGGGTTTAGCCCTTAGCCTACCTATTTGTTCTCCAGATGTCATAGCATCCCTGCACAAAGCAAAACCATGTTCAAGCACTGCCCCTCTGCCTACTTCCATGGCCAGTAATGCCTAGCCTTCAGAGGAAGGTGACTGCCAGGAAGGGCTGGAAAGAATGTGTTGCCAGCACTCAATAATCCCTTTTTAATTATCACCTTAAGGACCACAAGTAGATCCATGCAAGCAAGCAAATAAACCCCACAAAAACAAACTGTAAAACTATTTCCATATGCAGAAAACTGCATAATTTCTCTAAATCTAGAAGTCTCAACCCTTCATAAAACAACTTTTTACTAAGGTGAAATGACATTTGTTTGCCCACAGGGGAGGCTGG
The DNA here is from genome assembly GCA_009867235.2 of Psittacus erithacus. Lineage (NCBI taxonomy): Eukaryota > Metazoa > Chordata > Aves > Psittaciformes > Psittacidae > Psittacus > Psittacus erithacus. Next base: position 32,596 of record WYDI02032456.1, on the reverse strand, counting down.
GAAAGGGAGGATTTCATGTCCTCTGACTTATTTTGTCAGGTTGAATTTGATCTTACCCCCATCATCTATTCAGAGTGAACACAGTGCTCTAAGGGAAAGGGAGCCAGACAGTTTATGAGAACAAAAAGGGTCTTCGAAAGATGAATATCACAGAATATTCCATCTTATCAGGCATGTACATATGCCAAAGGTATTTTCCATCTTCATCCTGACATAGCTTCTTCTAAATCACTGCTACTTAAAAAGCACCGTCTCCTCCCCTTACTTCATACACTTTCATTGTCTTCCCTGGTGGGTTTCTAAAACCTAGAGCTCCAAATAAAATGCTTCATATAAGGGTTCACAAAAACCAGAGCTAAAGCTACAGCAGCTCAACACTAACCAACATCCTATCTACAAGCAGAATCTATCTCCTTTATCAGAAGGGCTGTAAAAGACAGCCATCATGGAGCACAGAGAGGAACAACCAACCAGACTTGTTCCTTCTCGTTGTGCTCATGCACCAGACCTGGTGAACAGAAGGCTTAAGTTTGACTCCACAAGCATTACAACAACCTGAAGAGCTGCCATCTTACAGCTCCACAGAGACTAGTCAGCAGTGACTGCATGAGCAGGCTGCTGCATTGGCAGTGTATATTCCCATGGCATGCACAACACATTTCTCTATCTCCCTCCATTGGGAAAATAGCAGTCAGGCTAGAAACTGAGAAATCAATGAAAAACTCAAAATACCTTTCTATTCTAACCTGGAGATAAAAAAAAGGCATCATCTAGCCCCTTTCATCAGCACTAAGACTCAGACCTTCAAATATGTGTGTGCTTAATTCCTGTTGAATTCTTTATAGTTTAGGCATTTAAATACTACAATCAGTCTTGTGGACTTAGGTGATCGATAGGGTTTTTTTTACATTTAATCAAGTCTGAGACATTACAATAGGAGAAAAACATAATTTATAGACACAGTTCAGACTTTCCAGCTAGGAACTGGTCAGACAGGCATAAGCTACAAGAATCTTTAAATCATAGCCATAAAATATACCAAGTATCTCAGGATGCACAAATCACATCACACAGGTCAGAAGGATATAAAAACCTATGTATACGTAGTCTACTATGTGACTGCACAATTGGGATATGCGGGTCTTTATAATGACTAAAATTAACTGCAAGATTTTTGCATCGTCAAAGAAGAAACATTGGAAGCGTAAGGAGCTTTAACAGACTGGGATTCAAATTTAGAGTGCTCTGGGATTAAATCAGAATGTTAAGATTAGAGCTACATTTTTAATGACCTGATAGCATTGCAGAAAAAGCATGTTAGTGTTCGCTACCACTGGAGAAAGAAATGCACCAGGAAACCAAGAGAACCATTCGGTCAACATCATCCTTACATTTCAAAGATCTGGGCTTTCAATACCACCTATTTATGGAGAATACCAGAGACATTTTAAGAGGGTATCTGGCATCCACATTCATATATACCTGGCAAGTGAGAAAGGTGCTTTTCATTGCATGGAGTGAGCCCAGTGGCTTTCCTCAAGCACTGAACGTCTGCAGTGCCTGCTTTGCTACTCACACACAGTGACCCCATCCTACAAGAATAGGAAAACTTGGTCCTTGTCAGATTCACATATCAATCAGAGCCACTCTTGTCAGGCCCAGCAAATAGAATTCTTTAGGACTGTTGCACATGAGCAGAGCAATTTCACAAACACTGGCTTTGGGGCAATTTTAGAAGTACAAAACAGGTACATCAGGGACCTATAGCATAAGCTACTATTAAGGAATACCACTTTGAGTAGCCGTTCCCTGATTCTGCTTTGTGCTTACACAGTGCGCAGTCAACACATCCTGCTTGTTTGGCACCATTTTTACCCACAGAGCAATAAACTGTTGGAGTTATTCAGAGCTTGGATAGCATAGCCACCTAAATTGAACCCCTTTGCTCACCGGAGAGCTTTCCCAGAGGACCACACAGAACCTCTCTCAGCATGACATGGTTTGCAGTGGTGCCAAGACATACCAAGCACTTGGCAAAGAGACCCAGACAGCATGAAAGTTGTGACCAAGGGCAGATTTTAGCAATATTCATTGCTATGGTAGTCTGAGCAAGCCAAGATCTTCTAAAAATAACCTGACCAGCAATTCCAGAGTCTTTGTGGAGGCAGAGCTCCTTAAATTCTGTCCTTAAACAGACCTGCAGGTTTTGACTGTAGTGATATAAACCCCCTTTATAGCAAAGATAGATATCTAGGTCCTTTATTCACATGCACATGTGATGCACAAACCCAAACAATCCTCCTCACTTTCAAGCAATGATTTCAGTCACACTGAGATCAATACGCTTCAGTAATTATTGATGACTTGCACCTCTAGGAAGTGACCCACTTTTGAAGATGGCACAGCACAAGGAACAGCATCCCTTTTGGATGTAAGTGACTGAAAAGGAACTTAAAGGTTTAGACAATCTTCATAATATGGTGAAGCTAAAAATCAGTTCATAATTCAGACAGTATTCTTCCCACTTTTAAAGTTCTTGATCTGAAAAACCTTTATCCACAGGCTTACCAGTGGGCTAAACTCTAGCAGTGTCACACACTACCTGTGTTCACTACAAGCGTGACCAGCTTTTTTTCTCCCCATGGCTTGTTTTTCATTGCATCTGCATTTCTGTACACCTGTGAAAGGTCAAACTGAAATTCATAGCTTATTCACATAAGCATCCATTTGCGCAGCCAGTAGAGCTTGCAAGTGTCTGGCTCATGCACAGCAATGCTTGCGCAAGCTATTCTCATGGAGATATATTTTACTGCCTCACATGTGCTGAACCTTCAACATTTTTGAGATGGTCATTCATTCTCTTTCCATTTGTATCAGGTCAAGAACTTCTGCCACCAACTTTTTCTTAGCTTAGTAGTACGAGATGAAGAATAAATGTTTCCTTCCACTTCTGCAGAATAGATGGATGCGAACTGCACTAGCACAGAATAATCCCTTTAAAGCACAATACTTTGATTATAGAAAAAAATTTAGCAGCTTACATCACCAGTGACAATACCTGACACATTCTTGTAAATATTTTAATAATAATATTTCTCTAAGTTGTTTTTTCTGCCCTAGATATGTCTGTAAACTTAGGAAGCTAAAAATAGCTATTACCTGATAGACCACAAGAGGCATCCAGAAGAGTACAGTATCTCTAAGAATACCCACTAATGGATGCATGTGGAAGAAAATAAAAGGGAAGCACAGAAAACTTGCCCATAATAGTCCCTCAGCATCTTGATATTTTTGTTGCTCAGCACCTTTCTCAGCCAGACCACAGTAGTCAGTTTAATAACTTCAAATCTTAATAAAAATCTGATTACAAGAACAAAACCAGGGAATGTGCTCATAGCAAAGTGGGATTTCAGCTTAGATTGTGGTTCCCAGAAACTATGCAGTGCCTAAAAACGGGACGAAAACTAGACATACAAGTCAGGAGGAGCACCAGGACCCACACTGCTCCTGGCCTCTGTGAGAACCATGAGTTTCCCAGACTGCAAGTAGAGGCATCTACTTCAGATAGGGACAAAATACCAGCCAGGGCTGTGCTGTCATTACACAGTGAAGGGAACAGAAAGCAGGGAGGTTACAACAGCAGCAGCCAATTTTACTAAATCACCTCTAAAACACCTTGATGCCAGCTTATACCTGCATGAAGCAGCAGCTGTGCCATCTGCAGGTATTCAGGGACAATGGGGTGGCACTGTACTCGCTCACGTCAGTGAGGACAGTACTGCATGCTCCTTTTACCTCCACATACTGCTTCAGTGCTATGGCAACATGAACAACAAATAAAAAGCAAGGCAATTTGAACTTTGAGCAGAATTAGCCATTTTCATGGCTTCTGATGAAAAATAGCTTTGGAATATTTTTTTTTTCAGTGAATTTCCACATTTCCTTGAGCCTCTTTTGCCAGTAATTCAATAGATCCTGAGACTTGGACTCTGCCTACGCATTGCTTTTCACAGGTAGATCCCCAGGTAATAATTGTGCCTTGAAAGTTTTTTTCCAAGGAACTTTTCTTTCATCTTTTATAAAAACAGGGCCCAAAGGCCAATCCACTGATTATGACAGTTCTTTGCAATTTCTCCTTCCAGTTCCAGGTGGAGGCTGCTCCAAGCCTGGGAAGCAAAGCAACAGGAAGAACCCATGAATACGCCCCATAGCTCCCAAGGAACATGTACGCAAAAAATAGAGCTATGAATTCTTTCCACCTTCAGTTTGCCACATCTTTGTGTCTCTGCTCATTGCGCTCCAGAAGACTTTTGCTTCCAACACCTCCCAGAGGCAACATGTACTAGAGACTCAAGAAATCTATGCTCTGCTGCAGAACCACCGTTCCACAGATGTCGATGTTCCATATGAAACACCAGAACAATGCAGCATATTTAAGTTGCCAGCTTAGTTCTCGAGTCACCTTTCAGGTTTTTGGTATAACCATCCCCTCCATAAAAAGGTGGTGTTCTTGCCCCACATGACCATACATAGAGGTGAGTGCACACACATGCATATACAAACACACAAGTCAAATCTACCAAAGAATTTGAAATCCAACTGCAACACCTTTCACAGACTTTTTTGCTTAGAATATTTAATGGCCTTTCAAAGGCTAGTGAAAAATTTATGCACAAAGCCTCTGTCCAGGTATAATGATGATAACGGGGACTGTCAAAGAAAAGGAGCTCCTGTCAGTGAGCTTGCATGTCTTTCTGGCTCTCTAAAAAGCCACAAACAAACAAAAACATCACAACCCCACTCCCCAGTGAGGTTTATCTTAGACTTCTGGAAGCTGGACTTAACCTAATGCAGTTACAGCAGCAAGATTACTGTGCCTGTACTGTATGCAAGTCTGCATTCTGCTGTTTCTTTCCCTGCACTTCACTGCTTAGCTGAAGCAAGCCCCAGAGATTTAAACGCACCACCTGGAACGTGTTGGCCAAATCAAGGATTGAAGCAGTGAGCCACACAGCTCAAAAGCATGATCTTTTCCTACTAACACACCAGGCTCTCAAGCAAATGCATCCCACATGCACGCATCCTCTGTGAACTGGGCACAGCTGGGGCTACACACCACATAACACTCCCACACTCCAGCCCTTAGGTCACTCAGCAAATGTGGAACAAGCAACTGAATGCAGCATTTGGATGTGGTGAGTCATATCACAGTTCCAAACCATGGGTCTGCAGCACGAAGAACATATTGCCATACAGAACACTAGAAGCTTCCCAGCCACCCCAGACAAACCAGCAGCAGAATCCAAGTTTCACAATCTCCTAGACTTGACCGACCCTAAAGAAGATATCAGGCTAACTCATTCTACTCCATCTAAGCAGTCCATGAGGTGGAAGGTATGTTTTCCTTATGTGTTACAGACCTTGGCAGACAAACATTTCTAAAGCTGAGCAGGACTGTGCATCTGCAAAGCTCTTGTCCCACAGAAATAGGTTATTGCATGTTAAGGTACTACAGTACATGTCACGACTCTTGCAGATTTCTGCAGAAGAGCCTGACTTCTTTCTTACTGCAACATGCTATTTCAGTCTACATAAAATAAAATTGCAAAAGTAGGATACAAGAAAAAACCAAAAACATACCTTCCATAAAGTTCATAAAGTAACACCTTCCCCCTTTCCATCTTCTGAAAGTAAACAGGAAGGCTCTGGGAGAAAATGTTAAAACCCTGGGAGTGCTAATAAGCCTTCAACACCCTCACCAGCCTCACCTGGGGCCTCACCCACACCTGCATCCATGGCCCAGGAGCTCCCTCACAGCCTAGGTTGGGACCATCAGTCCCTGAGCATACCGTAGGAACAAGCCTACTGTGGTGTCCCAGGACCAGTCCAGCACCCACAGCCTGGCCTAGAGCTGTGTAGAGACTGCTGATCCTAGCCAGGGCTGCCCTGAGGGGGTTAGGGAAGGTTCCCGGAGGCTAGTTGGAAGACCCTGGAATAAGAAATGCTGTTGTAGCCTCTGGAAGGGAAAAATAAAAAGGATCTCATCTGTTGATGTTTTTTCTGAGCCATGTGTCTTAGTTAAACTCTTCTGTTGAGACTGATCCCATCAAAATACCCCTTTGACTACCTGTTATTCTAGGCTTCACTTGAATTAAAAAAAAAACCCTGTGCAATCTCTGTGCTTCATGTGTAAATGACTTGTCCAACAGGGTTTGTACTTTTAATCACACAGGAATATTAGCTACACAGGCTATCAGGTAAATGCATTCAGTGAACTGAGACTTCTGAAGTGCCATAGGACTGGGGACTGTCAGTGGTCTGGCAGCTCATATGGCTGTGCATTTACGAGAATATCTCCAGTGCAAGCTGCTGCTTTTCTCTTGCCTGTATTTGTTTACAGAGAAATCCTGGAACTGCTGATTATCCTGGCTCCTGCACTCTTTCTGCCAAGCAGCAACTAAAGAAAGACACACATCCATTTACATATGCAAAGCCAGAATATTACATGTTTCCCTTTAAACATCAGCATATCCTAACATACACAGGAATTAAGAGTTCAACGGCTGAGTGTTAACCTGCAACAGATCTCAGTTATGGGAGACACCAATTAATAAATACCAAATACTACATAAAATTCAGGCAGACACCCACAAGCACATGGGGAGTGATGAGGCACCTGCTACTTCCACTAAGGCTAAAACTGTGTAGTAGTTTCATTGAAGACACTCATATGCAAAATACCCTAAATTATGAGCTCTGGACCATCTTAGTATTTCAATGAACTGTTCCTATCAGATACAGACCTGTTACTGTACACAGTGTGGACAAGACAGTTCTGCTCCTGACAGATGATCTCTGTCTCTTGTTAACCATCAAGGACAGATCAGGGGCTGTTTGTTTAAATTAGACTCTACTTCTGTTGGCTCTGGTTCTACTTCTTAGTTTCTCTTAGTGATCAGAGTCAACTTTGATGAAAGGCTGAGATGTTACAAAGCCAAAATATCATGAAGAAGACATTTTCATCAGCATGAGGAGATCCCTTTTTGTTCTGATCACTAGAGCTTTATCAAGCTATAGGAGGTCAGAACTTGTATAGGTGACCTCAAAATGAGGCAGCATGTTGTGAAAGAGATCAGATTTCCTAACTACTTCTCTCACACTTCCACTTTTGTGTTATGCCCTGCAGTCAATTCACGGCCATGGGATCCACCTCCTCACAGGTCTTAGGTGCTCAATCTTCTTTCCAGGTCTGGCAGCTCAGATCAATGTCTTCCTTTCTATCCCATGGTGATATTGAGGGTCTTTGTCCTTCCTATGGGTATGCAGAGTATATAACCTGAAATATAGTGTCCTATTTTCTTTACCACCACGTTCTGGGCCATTCTGTCTCTTCCTTCATTATGATAGCAGGCAGACAGACCCTGCAGGGATCAACAGTCCTCTTAAAATCTGCTTGTGAAGTTTCCATTCAGTCTTTACCACACCTGTCATGGGCAACATGGATCAGATTGGATAAGGGAGAAAAGATGTTACTGCAGCATTATTAGATGGCCCCATTAGCTAACTAGAACAACATGTAGAGATGCAGCATCTGAAATTCAAGCCTTCTTATAGGTTATGCCCAGTATCTTCATTCTTCCTAACTTTGAAAGGAATTTCATTTTTCCAAGTAAAAACAGACTTATAAGGAAATGAACAAAACTGCAGAGACCACTGGGAGCAATCTTCCTGCGCTGGTCCAAAAGCCTGCGCTTAACAGTCGGTGTTCGCAGGACTTTTCGCCTGACACTCTGTCCATCACACCTTCACTAGCAGCTACCAAGAAAAAGACAGGACATATTCTCATCAAAACTCTTAGGTCTGTTTCCAGTTAAGGGTGCAGTAAAATAACATGTCATTTATAAAACCAGAGGGAAAAACCCAAAGAACAATTTAAAGACATGCTGGTTTCTTCTCAGAAGAATAAATGTCAGCCTAGCCCCACCTTTTCTTCTGTTCATGGGACACACTGAGAAGAGGTCAAATGGCTCTTTCTGTCTCATGAGCAAAATATTTCCCTTATGCTTGCACTAGAAAAAATTGTAGTAGCAGCACCTTTAATAAGCACATTGAAGTGGTGAGATCCAATTACCGTCTGCAGGTTGTTTCTAAATCGCCACATGACTAATACATGCCTAGAGTCCACTGTCTACGTGGCCCATGTCACACCCCAAATTACTTTGTCCCATCTCCCTGTTTACAGCATCTTCTCTCCTACATTACAAGCTCCAGGAGCTGAGCTGCTTTTTTTACCCTTTCCTTTAGCAGCTAGCAAAAGAGGCCCAACCTTGACAGATTCATGAGAGTAACTGCATTTAGTCAAAGAGGTTATTTAGAAAGTCAATGTTTCCTCACTAAAGTAAGCAAAACCGACATGGCTTTGACTTGAAACACAGTCATATCAACAAAACATTTGCTTCTTTTAAGCAGCAAAAGAGAGGACAAAGCATTCAATTCCCTGATCAAATCCAAAAAAGCAATGGGTGCAAGCTGATTTCTACCCAGGCCCTGAGGGAATCCACATCTCACACGAGAGTACTATGGCTGCCAGGCTACAGGACAGCCAAATCTCACAGTGCCCTGATGTTTTTGTTTTCTATAAGTTACAGTCAACGGAGAAAGAACTGAAATCCAATATGTTTGTGCCTCTGTGCATTTGCTAACCATTGGGCTAGGGAGCATTTGTAATTCCTTTTTCTCTGGCTCAGAAAATATGTATTTTATACTGTGGAGACACAGGTCCAACTGCGGGTATACTGCCTTTTCTTCCTAAAATACTCAAAAGTGCTGGTAATTCAGTGGGACTGGATTATCCAGCTCCACCCAAGAATAGACTGGAACTGGCTGAGGGATTCCCAGTTTCTGGGCAAATGCATTTTAACCCCTGAGTTAAGTAAAAGGGAAAAAAGACTGTGGAGAAAAATCCACTCCCAGAAAAAAATAAAATCCCAGGAGTACTGGTTAGAGGATTCGACCTGAATTCATAAATAGTTTTGGGATGACCTAAATAGAGTTTTCCCAACACTATTCATCAAGACTTTTTCTTCTGGTTTTGCAGGCCAGTGGGCTCCTTTGGTGTACCTCACTATAGATAATACACAGTAAGCTTAAGAATGTAAGGTTTTCTTTTTATGCAGCTTGGATAGAAAGGAACTCCCTACGGGCTTCCTTAGTCCACACTTAGAAAGCTGTAGTCTGTTTTTCTAGAGTAGCCATCATCACGAAATTATCACCTTGAATAACACAGGAGGAAAAAAAGACCAGAGTAATCTTCAAGAACAACATTCTCCCAGATTAAAGGTCACAAAATGCCTGACGGAACTGCCCTTTTCATAAGTCACTGGAAATACTAAAACTCCTGAGCAAAGAGGAAGACACAGTATCATCCTCAGAAAAAAAGCAAAATGAAAGGGCACCTAATCAGAGTGAAGTTTCACAAATATCAACCAGGCAAAGTTGAAGCAGACCTCTGTCTGTGGGAAGGAATCTTTTTTCGATTGAGACCACAGCTGTGATTGCCACCACCACAGACTTGCCGCATCCCTCCTTCACCCCAAGGACATGGCCACCAGGCGGTACAACCCCAGTAACAGGGGGAGGCATTCACCAAGCTTCTCCGCACTCATTTTTATCCTTCAAAAAGGAGCTTTGTGAAGGATGGCTAGACATCAGAGTTATTTGAGGCAGCAAATGATGAAATATCCATTGGATATCCATTTTAGCAGGCTTTTCAGAGCAGGAAGGCAAATGCTATCAGTTAATAGGGCTTGACAAGCCCAGCAAGCATAGATGTTACCCAGGGCAGGGATATGTAATTAAGCAATAAAGTGTACTGTGCCGCTGCTGCTGGGAAATAATGAAGAGCCTCAGGAGGTATGAAAAAGTATAAAGATGTGAGCAGCAGCACCTGAAAGGTGAAATTATGGAGAAAATCACAGGGTTTGTTATTCTTCTTGTAAGCATGGCATCTGGCAGGGCCTCCACCCCAACCTGGCCTGGTGAAACCTTCCTTCAGTCCCATGGGGAGAGGTCTTCCATTGCCCCTCACTGTGGCCTTGGCCCCACCACCAATCCCAAGCTCCCTCAGCGCAAGTGGTCTCAGATGGAGACATTGAGCTGCTGTGGGACCAAAAACCCACTGTCTCAGGCTTCAGCACACAAAAACAGAGGTTTCCCATGGATCTTCTGCATGACACTTGCTACCCTTGCTCAGAGGCTGCAATTCTCATTTTATGGCTTTTATCACCTGATAGTTTCTTCTGAGAGTCAATCAGTGTAATTGTTTTTCAATAACTTTCAGTCATTCAATGCGTGTAAACAAAACAGCTGGGAGGCTGCGTGGAAACACTGTGTGAAGGCAACTACGTGGCCATGACATGTGTCTGTCATGGTTTTATTCATCCCTGACAGATTAATCCCCCATGGCGGGTGGAAAGGGGTGTTGAGTCACCCCAGAGCCCCCAGCCTGCCCAGTGTAGGGCAGACCTCTGCTGTTGGATGGCCTGATCCCTGCCTTGCTGAGCCAGGTCACCATGGGGTGAAAAGTACAAATAAAAGCATCTGTGAAAGGCAGGTTAAAGGCAGGCTGCAGCTTAACTCACCCTCAGGGATAGCTGTGACTGAAGGCAAGGAATCTGGTGGAAATTGGCCAAAACACCATAGGTTCAGTGTGAGGAGACCCCACCGGCATGCCTGAAACACTGGGGAGGTCCAGGGCTACTAGAGCTTTCTTGGGGCCACTCATATAGGAATGCCATGCAGTGAGATGAACCAAAAGCAAACCTGCTCCATTATCAGGTTGACAGGAAGCATATAAAGCTGAAGAAATAGGGTTTATTTTACTATTCTACTTGCACTGCTATTATATACAGAAAGACCCATGGTGCTGGGGAGGGTGGGAAAGCCCGTGGAAACTGGAGTACTGTGGGGAAGATGCTGGATCGAAGGTAATGAACAGTTACGTGTGCAAGGATGAGCTGTCCTAACAAATCTTCAGAGCTTCTATTTTAAACCCCTAACCAAAGAAACTCGTTCCTAAACAAGCGATCTGTGGGATTACAACACTAGCAATTCATTTTTCAGCTCTGTGCTTTAACATGCACGTCCCACAGCTGCATGGGGAAATAGTGAACTTCAGACAATCTTCAGTAATTAGAGGAACAAGGACAGTAATTGTGCATGTTAGCTGCATAGGTAACCTCACAGCACTTGGGTATACATGAAGTCGTTATTTCCCCATGCAAAAAATCTCACCAATAATGAACCTTGTAAAAAAGGTTAGGAGAGCAGGGGGGAAAAAAAGGCTGAAGGAGGTAGCTGACATTAGAGCAGGGTGCTGCTTTCGCTGTGTTACGGCTCAGCTGACTGTTTGCAACCCAGTCTTTCCCTAGAGCTTTGCAGCATAGCCACTTTTATGGACCCATGCTTAAATGGAACAGTTTGGCCTTCAGATGCAACAATAGCTTACGTGCAGGACTCCCTCAGAGCGCAGGTCCCTGGGGAGGAACATGAGGATGTCTACAGGAATGAGCTGGCTGTGGCCCTAAGCAGCGGAGCAGATTTGTGCAATCTTATCCCTTATAGACCAAAGAGAGGAGTTAATCACTTTCCAGGCAATGCTTCAAATTGGATCACTAGGGATATCTGAGAGGATTCCAAAAGAAATGTTCCTGATGGCCATTAATGTGTTCCCAGTGACGTACAAGATGCACACGCACAAAGAAAGCCGTAGCTAGCCTGGAAAAAAAATCAGTTTGTGTGCAAAGGTGCATCTAAAGCAAATTACATCACAGGGGACTCATTAATTTCCAGGACAAATAATGACTCCCTCTGCCCTTCCACGTGTGCTCCCAGCAAAGGGGTGCAGGAGCTGGATGCAGGGCATGTGTATAGCCTGGCTTCCACCCTTGAAAACTCCAAGGGGCCACGCTCTGTTTCCATAACACTTTTTGCATGCTTACTTTTATGGGTCTCTTGATGACAATCTAAATCCTGCCTGTTTTTGAATAAGCCATTAATCTTCCAGATAGAGTTCAGGGAAGTTGCTGTGTAGCAATAAAGTGCATGTTTCCAGAGCCCAGAGGCAACAAAGAGAAAAAAGTGAAAAGGAGTGACATTGTTTTTGAGAAACAGCTTCCTGGCTTGGAGGGGTAGGGGGGCATGCAGGGTTATCTCCCCAGATCCTATCTGGAGCCTGCCCTTCTCCTCACCAAACCCTGATGCCATTTCACCTGTAACATTTGTGAAAAGAAGGTTTACCCTTCCAAAAGCAGGGTCAGTGTAAGAAAGGGGCTGGTCACCCTCTGTGCCTTCCACTCTGATGGCCCAGGAGTCTTTTGTGAGTGTTGCCAGCTGGGGCTGCGCTTTGGTGAGCAGGTAGATACCAGCTGGGGATAGTCAGTGCTCATCACTGCTCCTTGGAGATCAGTGAGGAGTGGGTTCCACTGATTTCCAACCAGCCAGCAATTTAAGTAGCTGTCCTGGGTTCAGCAGTAGCAGTAATTTTTCTCCTTCTTAGTAATTGGTGCAGTTTTGTGTTTTTGATTTTGGTCTGGGAACAGCGGTGATAACACCGATGTTTGTAGCTACTGCTTAGAATGTTTAGACTGA
>WYDI02032456.1:0-19848 GCA_009867235.2 Psittacus erithacus | reverse complement strand
CCATCCCTCCGGGAGCCGAGGGAGGAGGTGGGGGGGCAGTGAGTGGGCTGTGTGGCAGGCCTTAAACCACGACAGTAGCTAACTCATGTCACCTAATTTACTTGCTGCTATTTTTGCAGACTGAAGCATAAAATGTCTCATCTTTGTCTTCAGAATTCTGCCTTTTCTTGTGCCAAGGGTACCAATGTCATACAGCCAGTGTCGCAAAAGCCATTAAATCTGCATGCCAACCTTGGGAAATTATATCCTGGGTTTGCATTTGAACTGGTGACCCATAGCAGAAGTAACAAATTCTGTACCCCACTTTATAACAGGAGAAATTAACAATCCTTTGAGCTTTGCCGTATAAAATTGACGTTAACCATATGTCAGTGTGTATAGCTGTTAGGAAAGCGCATATTGTGCTACTCAAAAAAGATGGTAGCAGTCAGCATTAAAAAGTGACAAGGAATAGAAAAAATCATGTTCAACCTGACTTACATCCCCTAAGCTATGTGTTCCATGCAGAAAAGAAAAAGAATATAAAGAGAGGCCTTAAAAAATAACTTCCCTGGGCTACAGTTCTCTAGAAAAATGGTAGTGAGGGGAGAAAAATAGGCACATCAGGAACATACGTACAGATAGAAGTCCATTTATTGGACTCACCCAGTTCAAACCGGCACAGCTCTTGACAGAAAAATGAGGGAAAATTCACTGTCTGTCTAGACATCATAAATACAAGGACTCAAAGAATCGAGTACTTTTACTCTAAACTCCTGAGTCTGTGATCCTCCCTGGCACACATGCATCTCACAAATATTACTATACAGGACACTTTTAATCTCAAAGCTCTGCCTATTCCATATGAATATGTTTTCTTTTTTCCATATGAATATTATGTTCTCATTGCTCCTGATGATAGTACTTCATAAGACAAACTTAAGGTCATGGAAGAGAAGCTGTGGAAAAAAATTGTTTTCACTGACACTAAGAGTCCTGTCAAAATTTGAATGTCTTTCATGAGTCTTATTATAATAATAATGTGTAACTGAGTATGTAAAGACCCACCCAAACACTAAATACTGTATCTACAGATCACCTGCTATAGTAAAAACCTTGAGCAGCCAGCCCTAAGGCACTTGCTTGCCACTGACCACAGATGATGGCTAGCTCTATCAGCAGCAGTTTGCACCTCCTTAATGATGCTCCCTGCACGGGCAAGCTGCTACGTACTTTTCATCTGGCATTTCGTTCTTGATGCATATAGGAGAAAAAAAATACAGTGAGAATCCATCTGAAATACACATCCTGGCCAAAGCTTAGCTAATTAGATGTGACCAAAGCTAATTATGTTTAACACTGAACCGGTAGACCCCAAGCAGCAGAGCTTTTGCTGCGGTTTCCTTTAGTGAAGGCACAGTAAAACAGTTCCTCGGTAAGTAGGGGTAGGTGTTACCATCACATCACCCATGTATCGCACTGTCATTTCTTAGATAACACTTATCCTTCTAACTAAAATCAGCAGCATCATTCGGTGTAAAATCCTGCGCAATTTATCAAAATTAACAAATATACACAGGGTGAGTACACAGCCCCAGACTTCCCACAGTGCTCTCATACAGTGCTGGGTGTAGAAAATCACATCTGGAGAAATGTCCCAGTGGTGCTCAGGCTTTCAGCAGTCCCAGCGCCACTCCATGCTTCTACAAGCATCAAGAGCCTTCCCTGTCTGTTAGCATGGCCAAAACACAGGGCTAGCGCACTGGAAAGCAATCACTGACACTCATTAGCCTGCTGTTGCTGAAAGGGTCAGCAATAGCAACGGGTTATTATGTAGCATCAGGTATTTGTAAGGAAAATTATGAGATGGGGTTCCATTAAGGTCTTGAAAGAGGCACCCTAAGGCTTGTCTGTGTGGCAGTCAAGGGCAGTCTGTTTGCTACTACTTATAACTAATATTAAAAACTAGTAGCAGCAACACTTTCTCTTCCTCTCTTCTCTTACAGGGAACCTTGCTCGATTAGTTTGTCGTGTTTCGAAGAGACAATACGTCCTTAGAGATGCACAGTTTGTATTTCTTCCTGAAGAGAAAGGAAGACCAGTCTGCTGAGTATTCACTAGGATGGAATTCAAAATCTTTTGCGAACGTTGTCAGCCTCACATCCTCTTGCCTGCACTGTTCAGCTAACATTTTCATTGCTGGGATGAGACACAGCTGTTCCAGGGAGGGCTAGGCTGGGAACAAGCACCACAGCAGGATTGCTTCAGGCCCAGCATTCATAGGTAAACTGCAGGGGATGGAGGCATCATGTAATGGCCATGACTAAACAGCTGGAGTTCACACCAGAGGAAGTTCTTTTAATTGTGTGGTTCCTTCTCCAACTCTGCTGCCTTTTCGTACTTTCTGTCCAAGCTCAGCACCTGGAAGCTCTCAGTGTAGTTATTCTCACATCAGCCTTAGGCAGTGAAGGTGTGCTCTTCTTTATAGTTTATAAACGAGAGTCTTAGCCAAAGCAAGTAATTTTCCAGAGTACCACAGTGAACCTGGAGCAAAAGAGGAAAGTCAATTTAGCCTCCCACGTCACAGGGCTACTGCCCTGCTCACCATCACCTCCTCTTTCATATCAGCCAAGCAAAAAGTCCCTGTTATGTGGTTTCTGTTGACCTGAGGTGATCAAGTGGGATGAGCTGCATTCTTACAGATTGTCAGAGATGCTAGCAGTTGTCATTTGTTGCCAGTGGCTACTCTGGCACCTAAAAGTATTAAGGAAAACAAAAGAGTTTATTGTTCCTAGATGGACAAATGCTTTGTATTTATACTGTGTCTTTCTCTAAGAATCACAAGCATTTTATGTCTATCAAGAACATATCATATTCTCACAGATAGGAATATAATTAGCATCATCTAATAATCAAGTGAAGCATAGGACAGTTAAACATATTAGTCAGGGAGAGAGAGGGGAACATAGCCTGTAATGCACCCATTCAATAGCCTTTATTATCCTTTTTCTAGTCACTTATTTAGATGGCAAAAGCCTCGGTCTAACCTGGCCTAATACCCAAACCCGAATTGAAACAAAATTAAGCTTTGAAAAAAAACTAGTGCTTATTGATTTTGTATTATTTACAATTTTCTGTCCCAGTTGAGATGGATATAGAAGTGTCAATGCATTAAGAAGGTGACTCATCTCGCAGCTATTTTTGGCTTTAAGCAGTAGGAACTGCAGAGTTGTGTGAAAATGGAATGACTACGAAAGTCAACCAAATACACAGAGTGCTTTAAAAACAATAGCCTAAACAATTTCATTAAGTTTTATGCCTCTTAGATTCCAAAATCTTATATTAAATCTAAAATGCAACTGTGATTGCAGGGAGAAATCATCTTTCTATTAGAAAAATAAGGCCCAAAAACTTTGTAACATGAGCATGGTAGATTGACAAGCATAGGAGACCATGGTCCAACTTTGGCACAATTGCATCTAGTGCCACCCACCACACCGTCCTGCATCCCACTTTGAGTACCTCTGAGAATGCTCATCTACCATGTGACAGGGACTCCCTTCCACCTCTGTAGGGTCTCGAAATTTTTAGATTAGAATTAAATGCAAGTGGTTTTATCTTCTCTTGGTTGAAATGGCTGCGATTGAAGTGCAGTCTGTGTTGGGGACGTGTGTGCTTCTTGTCCTTGAGCAGTACACCTATCCTTGTCCAACATCATGCTCTGAGTACTTAGAAACCAAAATGACTGTTAGAGTTTATCCATTTCCTTCTTTTCCAGGCCTGTGAGAATTACTTGATTATTTGGGTAGATGTGGGTGCATGTCTGGGAAAGGGACATATCCAGGAGAACCCACTGCTAAAGGGCCAAGATGTGAAGTGTTACAATGAGTTGTAACACACAAGGCTTCTGGCCTTAACCAGTCAATTATCATTGCCCTCAATCCAAGCTCTCTTAGCTCTGGATCTGATTTAACTCAGTTAGTGAAGCACACTGGAAATGTCTGTCATTTAAAAAAAAAAGAAGTAAATATAATAAATACAAATTATTAACTTTCACTCCTCTGTAGTCAGAAGGATTTTGAAACAAGTTTAATGGGGGAAATTTTCTTCCTTCTATCTGTAGTTTTTCAAGATTAAGAATGCTTCTTTTATTTTGGAATAATAGCTACCTGGTAGCTCTGGGTCACTGAGCTGTCTTCAAGGCACCCTTGCATTCAGTTGCACATCCAATTAACTTTTATAGCTAGAACATATTTTTGCTTCTTTTTTAACCCTGGTGCCATCAAAATACTAATTTGAACAAAGACAAATGCCATAAGGCAAAGACACATACATACCAAACTATCAGGCATGCTTTCTCTAACCCCATGGGTCAAGGATAGCTCCATCACAGTCTGCAAGAAGGTGGTCACATCTTCACACTTACTAGCTCACTTCAGTGTAAATAGACAAGAAAGCACACAGCGTTTCCCTTTATAGTTCAATTTAATGCAAGAAACTGCTGGAATAAGCTAGCTTTTTGATCCATAAAGCAGCACTGTAACTGACATTTCGTTCTGGTTTTCCTTCTTATCGTCAGTGCTGTCAGAATTCTTTTGATTCATTATTGTGGCAATGGAAACACTGAAACACTGAGACAGCAGCATGGGTAAATGTGGAAGATACAACTTTACTGACCCACTATTCCAGGACACTGGGGGTGTCCTGGGAGATTAAATTGCTGAAGGGAAACACAGCCTTGCTGATGGGCAGCTTTAGGTCCCTAGAAGCTTGTGAATAGGCTCCAGAATTATTATTAGGGAGTGAGTGAAGAGAGCAGAGCACGGGGGAAGAGCTTTTGTGGGAAAGCAAGCAGATACAAATTTATAGCACCCTGATTTTTGAAACAACCTCAAATTACCCCATGCAAGTAGGTCTCAGACAGTGCCTGTGACCCTATATGTATTGCCACAGCTTGATGGAAGTACAAAGCTGGCTCTAAACACTTCTGCCCTGCATTGGGAGCCAGAATCCCCAAACCTCCTCTATCCCTAATGTTGGATATGACACAACAGGGTCAAAACTTGTGACAAAGCCAGCTACATACCATGACCAAGTACTGGAAATCCAGTGGGAACAGAGACCTATGTCGGACACTTGCCCATAACTTTAACCCTAGCCCACTCAATTTGCTAAAATGCAAATTTAAAGCCAAAACTCAAAACACAGACTTGTCAAGAGGATGGGTAAGTGACAAGAAAGGTTTCATAGCAGCTCGTCTGTTTTGTCAGCCTCCTCAACAGCTCAGCAGCACCCCCAGCTCTTTGCAGGAGGACTCTGGGTGTCCCCGCAGCCCTGCCTGAATATGGGCACGAGCTGAGTGCTAGGAAGTTGCCTAGCATAAAAGAGCGAGCATAGACCCAAGGCATATCTGGAGCAGCTGGCTCAGCCCTGTGTTCAGCCCACAATGCTGCAGTCGAACACAAGGAATCATTTCAAAAAGAAGCTAAGGATCCTGTAGAAATTTTGCCCAGTCTCACTACTGTAAATCCACTTGAGATAGTGAACAAACATGGAAACTTTTCCAGGAACTGTGTTTCTTTATTTAAATAAAAATTAGTGCCAGTAGAAACAATAAACTTTAAATACATGAGACAATTATATACAACTCAGTGTTAGGAATTATGTACATCAGGTTTTTTACAGATACAAATACATTTATACCAAAAGTAAAAGGACGAATGAGAAAGCAATGGAAAATGTGACAACCCGCACATGTCAGTCTCATTTGGAAAGTTTCAGGATTCAAGTGATTCCAGGCAAAGCGCCAAACTTAATTTGGCTTCTTTCAAACTTAAAACAGTCCCTTTTGGAATAAATCTAGCAAAAAGCTTTATATGGTCTGATCCAAAGTTCACTGAAGTCGATGGAAAAACTCCCACTGCCTTCAGGCTGAACTAAATCAGGCCCTTTCTGAGCACAATGGAGCCTTTGTTCTGCTGTGATTAGACAGAGACAGTGATACCTCTGCAGGCTACATCATATTAACTCTCCAAGCCAAAAGCAGAGCTCTTCCTACTAAACGGCAGAAGTACACCAGGATCTTGCCTCAGTAGGTTTCTGCTGTTCCGCATGCATATTTTTCAAGCTGTCTCTCAAGCTCTACTGTAAATGGGTAAATCACAAAGTCGTTATAGCACAGGAAATACATGGAGGCATTTTGCAAACATCTTGCTGTGCAAAGCTTTAGATTCAGGCTCTTCAGCCCTCATGCTTCAGAACTAATCCAAACATTACAATAAGTTATTATAAAATATAGGTACAAGTGAAATATTATATTTTTTATGTTCACTCTCACTTCTTTAACAGTGCAATAATTCAGTAACTAATTTCATCAGCATTTGAAAAAAAATCACAGTACCATTAAGTTAGGAGGGGGAGTTTGTGGTGGTTTTAAAAACCAGTTACTAATGACTTTATAGAAATGCATGTGTCACATACGAGCTGTTAAAAAAATGTAATGCAATGTTTATCTACACTGGCTTAAATAGAGCAGAAAGTCTAGATTCTTTAACGATGTAAAGGGTACAGTTGCACTGACCTCAAATGGAGGATTTAACTCCAACAGAGAAGCACAAAATCTTGTGCATGTCCTCTGAAGTCAAAAGGACTCAGCTGATGACTTCAGTGGGGCCAGGATTTCTCCCTTGCTAGGTTAAATTCTATTATGAATTCCACCTATTTTTCAAGGGGGCGTAACAGAGCAGCATTTGTTTAAGCCTTTCTACATCTTACACCTTTTAACAAAGATCTTTTAATGTCTTCTTTAACTTACAGATATATGCCTTTAGTGATCAAATGTACGCATCTTTAAAATTACAAAAGCCAAAAACAAAACCACTTTTCCTACCAGAAACACAGTCAAAGGCTGTATTGCAGCATAAGTTGGTGAACCTGACCCAGCCAGTACAGGTACAACTAAAGCAAAGATAGATATAGTGGCATGGATCTGAAACTGGGCTTCACAAACCTCATAGGAATTTGATGCCCTTTTTCTTTTCTTTTTTTTTTTTTTTCTCTTTTTCTTTTATTCTGTCTGTGCCTGAAGTCAGTCTCCAGCCACGATGCAATCTCCCTTCAACTACAGCATCGACAGATTTTCAGCTTTTGAGGCCTCTGAGCAAAGTTCCTCTTGGCTGTGGTTTGTGTAGGAAAAAAGGACTTCTAGCCTATCACAATTTTGTGTGAACAAGCATTATCCATCATCTTTAACAACCAGGCACTTGCATTAGGGTAACTTCCCTAAACATTGCCCAGATATCTGCAGAATTCCAAAATATGCAGGAACATGACAGAAGAGCTACCTTGTTACAAAACATATATATTCTCCTTGTTCTTAGTTCTTATGGTAAGAAATAATAATGGAAAAATTGAAATTAAGCATCTCAATTATGTGCAAGTTACACTTTGGAGTTGGGTACCATTGCTTCCTTTTCCTGCCAGCTCTCAGGAGCACCTTGGGCCCAGAGGCACAGATGCCTGGTTCAGATCTCATTGGAGAACAGGAAAGTAGAACCAAAAGTTCTTAGTGGGAGCTCCACTCACGCTTTGGCAGCTGATCAAGGGAGCCCTATAAGTGCTAGGAGTTCTTATGGATGTTTTCCGCAGATCCCTCGCTGCTTTCATTGAGGAGCATTTCTGACACTTCCCCCAGTTCAGCATCCAGCACTTCCTCCTGGATGGTGAAGTGCACATCTGGGGAGGAAGATTCAGAGCTCACACTGCTGCCTTCCATGGAGCAGATGGCACAGGACAGGGATGGCACCATGCTCTCCTGCAGCATGTTCAGCATCGTGGGGATCTGGACAGATTTCAGCCCTGATATGGTTGGTAGAGGCTTCACAGCTTCCCCCCATTCTCTCTCCTCATCTTTGTAGAGCAGAAGCAAATTGGACTTCTTCTCTTTTCTTTTGGATTTCATGTAGCCAAGCATTATCCCTATCAGGAAGATCCCGTAGAAAGACATGACGATCAGAATGTAAAAATACTCATTGCTGCTGCTCTTGTCTGTGTTGCGGGATTCAGCATCAAGCATGGCTTGGGTCATGTTTGCATGGTCCATCTTCAGCATGGAGAAGCTAAAGGCTGGAGGAGAATGTGTACGTATGTGTAAGGTCAAACTTCAGATCAAAGATGTAAAAGAAACATCTGAATAAAGATACCCCAAATTATTCCTTTCTACCTGTAATTTGTAAGCTTGCAAAACACACACCTGATAGAAGCTTGCGGTCTATCATAATCTGCATTAAATGCAGTAAATGAATTGTTATTCAGACACAGAAAACATTAGAGGAAAGAAAATGCATATTAAATCACATCAGAGTTCTATGCTGAATTAAAAAACACCCAACCCACATGATTAAAGAAAAAAAAACCTATATAGAAATACTCTGCTAGGCATTTAAACATAGTTTTGTTCTACTTGACCATTCTTCCACAAAGGGGAGAAAAGTTAGAAGCATTATTTTATTCAATGATTCAGGAAAAAAAAATAATCAAAAAGCAACTTACATCAGTATGCAAATCCTCCTTGTGCAAAGCTCAAGAGACCTTTCCTCTACCGAATGCCGGGTGTTCTGAAAACTTTCCTCTGCTGCAGTTGGAATAAATAGCCCTCAAGAAATGTTTCATCACGTGTTTTAGAGGCACAGTTTATAATAGTTTTGTGTTGGAGTCAACAGATGAACTTGAAGGATTGCAGTTCAACCCACTGAACCCTTAACAGCTGTGAAAAGAAAAAGAGTTGGGAATTCAGATTTTACTCTTTCCTAACCAGTTCAGCACTGGCTCTTTGAGCCTGTAAATCTATCTTTTTTTACTGCCATCCCAGTTGCTGAATCTGACCTGTTACACTGAATATCCTTTGAGTACTCGGGTACCGTAGAATGGAAAATCTGCAGACCATCATGATGCATTTGTCATAAAATATAGCAAAATATACATGTGAATTTTATAGCAGCCACTATCAAGTTATTTAGGTAGCTCTAGGTAGTTTTCCCTAAAAGATGGTGGAGGAAACATGATATTTTCTTTGCCTAGGACTAATGACAAAGCTTTACAAAGTGCATGTAAAACAAAGCAGTGACTTTCAACTCGGGATGCAGCTCCACTTTGCCACAAGGTTTGGGACTGTGGGAAAGCTGCACCCTGGGTCTCACGAGTTTTGAATGGAGGAGTGCTGGTGCCACCTAACTTTTGGCATCAAAGCAGTAACTATGGATTTTGGTTCTCCACATAATCAGTGGAAGGGTGCAGACTCCTCCAGGGAGCAATTCGGAGCTCCTAAAGTTGCCAGCCCCCTATTCTCACCGTAGAAGCAGCCAAGAGCTATGTGGTCTGTATGCTGTTTATGCATAAATAGACCAGGACTGCTGAGTTAATTCAGGTTTTAGTATGAAGGGACATTAACAACTTCTGGGCAGAGGGATGCTCTCTGAGTGACTGCTGGAGGCTGTTGCGGCTGGCTCCCAGGCTAAGCAGGCCTCCCAGACTGCTAGGGAGGGCAGAGTGGGGATGCAGGCTGGGTCGCGGGGCCCACAGAGTTCCCAATCATCAGCTCAGTGGTACAGGAGGCAGCAAGACCCCTTTTCAACACGTAAGCAGCAGCACAGGCCATGGGAAGTAGGAGGCCCCGCTTGCACCTTGGGGATTTCACTTCCTTATCCTCTCCATCCCCATTCTTCACACACAAAGCCCAATTAGTCAGGCCCTACATGTGAATGTCACCCCTTCTGCAAAGCTTCAAGGATGTTTATGTAACAGAACACTCCACTTCCAGAAAGTAGTTGACTGGTGCTGGAGTTTCCCAACGGCAGGTCTGAGGTTTTTTTCCCTTGCAATCACTTGTGGATTCTTTACATAGACAGCAAATTCTTTTCCAAACTCTGTCCTCACTATCCCTCTGAGGTAAAGGCAGATAGGATTAACCTCTCTTCACATGAAGGAAAAGGCAAGAGAGAAGGGTTAAGCAACTTTAAATGAAGAATCCAAGAAAAAACATAACTGTATCTGTGTTTTAAACCAACATTTTCCACCATTTCTCTGAACAACTCCATAAAGAAAAGTAAAAAGAAATTACATTAGCCAGATTCCCTTCTTTGCCCCTTAAAATAGATGATCCACTCCTTCGGATGTTGGTTTTATCTCCTTGCGCATTCCCATGTGATAGCTCAGGAGCTGTTGATGTTGGACTAGTGTCTACTGGGATTTCATGTGACAAAATCTGTCTGCAGCACCAGCTTGCCAAGTCTGGATTCTTCTTCCCGTTCCCGACAAATTACGAAGGAGGCAGCAAGAGCATGTTAACTGTTAGGCTAAAGCATAACCCAGAGGAAGTATCTGGATTTTCCAGCTGACTTTGGGGAAATTTTATTTCACATCTTTCTCAGCTCCATGTGATATTTTTCTCCTGCATTCATGTCTGGAAATTTGGAATTTGAAAAATTAAAGACAACAAGTCAGGTTTTACCAACACTCATCTATGCAGGACTGTCACAGAATGGTGAGGAGATGCCCAACATTGTTGTGTCATTGAAGATTGGCTCAATACAAGGAGAAATCCCAGTTTTGAAGCTGGTTGATCCTGGGAACAAGATCACCTAAAGCCTGTCCTCCTGCCTCCTGTGGTCAGTGTTACACACAGGTCATCAGTCACCTTGACAGCAAGAGTGTTTTCAGACATCTGGAGGCCCTGACACCCTACAGCACCTACCTGTGAGCCAGCAGGACAGGGCCAGACCCTCTTTTGCAGGTGCCCATAAGTGAGATTAAGGTCACTTATATGCTTCAAAGCCTCATTCGCATTCTTCATGTAGCTGCAGGCCTGTGCACAGTTACCAAGATGCACTGCAGCATCCAGCAGGAGCGCAGGAAGACTGGTCAGGTATATCCATAGGTTTATGCAATCCCATGAAGTTCAACTGAAAGATGACTGAATTGCATAATTATGCAGAGTTGCTGCCTAAACTCTTTTCAGCTATGTTTACTTTGGTTAGCTGATGACAACAGCTCCTCTCCATCTGTTAGCTCATGATTCTGAAAAACATTTCATTTTAAAAAGGCCTGGAAGGAATCCCTGAGCCTTCTATAGACATGAAGAGGAGGGATAGGAAGACACTGGGGAATAACCACCTGAAAAACATATGCCACTTGCTTACTGGTGCTATAAGTAAGATTTTTCAAGCTGTAGCCTGTAGAAGCTATATTTTTGTCTAATAACAAGGCCAAGAAAATAGAAAATTGGGGTTTTTTAAGCCTGTGTTTCAAAACTAGTTTTGCTGCACATTATATTGTAAGTGCATTGATCATGGCAAAAATACTTGCTTAGTTTGAAGTACCTTTCTTTTTTTTTAACTTAAGGTTATCAGCTATCTCTTTCTTGGTGTTTCTTTCTTCCTTTCAGGTCAATTTTTAACCCCAGACCTCACAAAACTTCCCCTGAAATTTCACTTACAGATCTTTCATGCTATCAGCAGTTGCCTTTCACATGTTCCTCTTCACCTTCTTTGCATCAATCCCAACCTAGGCTATGACATTTAAGAATAACCCTCATGCTGTTGCTCCCACCTTCCAGATTTCTCCTTTGGAAGACATTTAGACTAACAAAGCAGAGCAACTGTCAAGCACTCCAGTGATGGGAAGTTCACAACACAGTTGCTGATGCCAGATTTTTTTTCCTCAAGGTCCCTGTCTCTTAGACAGCCTTTTGTGGCAGCAACCTCCGTCACCAAAAGACGCAGAACTTGAGGCTTGAGGCATCCCATGGCGCAGGAATTCTTCACAGCATGGTTTAAGGGATAGTGTAATGTGAACCCTTTCTCCAAGCAAGAATGCAAGGACAGTCAGAAAACTAACCAAAGACAGAGTCCATTATGAAGACAACATGAAACGTTCTCAGAGACTCGGATGACTCTCTGCAGGCTGCTATGGAAAATACATGCCTAACCCTTCACTGCGGGCATAATCCATGGTCTGATGCTGCATTTACCTTTTTATTTTTTCCAGTCAGTGAGCTAATAAGACTAAAGGTACAAGAAACAACTGTTAAAGGGCTAGCTTCTATGGGAAGCTGAGCCGGTTTGGCAAGTGTATGCTTAAGAGTATCACTCTGAAGAGCATCCGAGCACATGCATTTCTGGAATAATCATCTGAAAATATGAAAAAGAAGAAAAAAAAGAGAAAGCAAATAGAAATGGGAAGGACAGAGGGGTTTGGGTTTTTTATTCCTGCATGTGGACTTTTAATGGAAGTAATGGTTGAAAATTCACCACTAGGGAGAAAAAGAAGGGAGAGTTTTGCCATGCAGATATTGATTAAGTTATGATTTAGATCTTCCAGACACTGCAGTTAGGAAAGGACAGCAAAGATGATCAGTATTTTTCACTCACATGTATGATTTCAATTAAAGTAAAATTAGAGGTCAAGACCTGGTTTTGACACCATAAAGGAAGACACAGTGAAAGGGATGTTTCTGCCCTGGATTTGGTCTTATCACCTTGCCATGCCAAGATGTACACACTGACTTTTGGGCCAGCTGAAAAACACACACCTCACTGAGGACCTGATCTAAAGGTCCTTGAAGTCAAAGCCCCTAAATAAGCTAATGGCAGCGCCTCACCTAAAGGCAGGTGCCTCACCTAAATGTCAGATCAAGAACAGCATCTTCTCTTTTCAAGTTCTTGTAACTCAGAGTCAATTTTCAGTGAAGCTTGTGAGTGTGCCAGAATAAAAGGGCAAGATCAAAAGCAGCAAGGAAGTCATGCACTCATTCCCAGAGTAAAGAATGAGTAGCAAGCAACACAAGCCACGTGTCTCCTTGCTAACAAGCCTACTTACAGTATGCTTTACTATTTACTATTACTATTAGCTTTACTACACACTTTTAACACTTCTGTGTTTCAGTTCACCTACTTGTGGAATTAATCTAATACCTACAAATTACATGTGCTGTGAGGCTACAGCATGGTAATATTCTTACAGATCACTACATGAAAAGGTAATAACTATTGTGCTTGTAAGTGCAACCGCATTACCATGTGGCTGGGCTGGTATCTGAGCAATTCTCACACAGCTCAAATTTCAGTGTCACTTTCCATCACTCTTTATTTTTCATGCTGCAGAAATAGATGACATTTTTTCATATACTTCACACAAGCAATTTCTAGAGGAAGGTAGCAATTTTCTGTGTTATCCACAATACACTGTGTTAGCATCTGGATATCAAATTGAAGTAATGCTCTGCCCAGTTATTAACTGCAATAAGCTTAGTAAAATGCTACACTCTGCGTTGATACCTTACAGTCTTCACTGTTGAAAGCGTGCAAATGTAAGTCCAGAAGACTGCATACATCAGCCTTCTATACATCTTCAGGGTTTAGCTTGCTTTAAAACAAATTCTATTTAACCTCCATAGCAGATCCTCACATCGTGAAGGTTCAAGTTTCTCAGGTGTTCCCTGAACCCAGAACAGCAAGAACTTTCTAGTTTTATCAATAGTAATAAATACAGGGCTCAGAAGGTCGCCATCTGCCCTTGTGTGCTCAACTTTAACAATGGCAAAAACTTTCCCAGAAGTCATGTCAGGATCATTGCAATTACCCTCCAAGCACACAACAAAGATAGGTAAGGCAAATTGGTTTCTGATCCTGAGAGACGACAAGCAACAGAAAACCTCAGTGATATCTGTAATAACAGTTTACACTAAATTTAGCATCTACTGTAAGGCTTGTGTTGTGAGAGTCTTGGAGTTTTAGGATAGGTATTTCTTTTCAACCTCCAAACTGATTTTCAGAAAGCTATGGGTGACTGGAAACAAATGAAACAGGTAACTCTCATCATAGTAATAATGAGAAATTACATTAAAAAATCAAAGATTTTTCAGTGGCTAATTTGAGAATCCGAGCCCTCAGTTTTCTTTCCTGTAGCTAAGACAGGTTGCAAAGTTATTTTATCAATATATATTTCTGTACAATAAAATTAAATTAATACTTCATATTGCCTTACCTTTTTCCTCTGACGTGGCATGGAAGATGTAGGTATGTTTGATTTGTAAATGCTTTTTCTTTCTCCCCCTTTTTTTTTGTTTTTCCCAAATAGAATTATCTGTTGGATCTACTACTTTTAAAAACAAAATAAATTAAAAGTTTTCTTTGCTGTCAGTGTCAAGTGTTAGATTCAGTTGCAAAGTGCGAGATCAGCTGTGTTTGACGTACTTGCTTCTATTTGAGATTTAAACCAGCTAGCAACACAATATATTTTGGATGCCATTGAAAACTAAATCAAGAACCTCTAAATTTGATTAGCAGTATTTAGAAGAAATTCATTGACAAATCAAAGCACACATTTCTGTTTCTTCAGTGAAGAGTCAGTGCTTGCTTTTCCAACTATGGAAATGTGCCTTATGTAGGACCATTCACCCTCTCTCTGAACTGCTTCTGACTCTAATCTGCTGAGAATTAACACCTGTATTTACATTAGAGAAGGCTTCTAACAAACAAATCGTAGGTGAAAAGACATGAATGCTTTGAAGGTTTTTGGAAAATTCCTCTGTGCACAGCATGAGGATCTGAGTTTTTTATTTTATTTCTTTGTTCATTTTGAGATTCTTCATGATCTGAAAAATTCAGTATAAGACAGTAATTGAGAAGCATAAGAAATAAAGTTGACAAAACCACTGAAAACATTCAAATGCTCAATTTGAACCATTGCCTGACTACAGATCAGAAATTATAGAAAGATCTCTGGGAAAGTTAAGAGATGCTTGCACAACATCAGACAGAAAGCCTATAGAGACATTGATAAACATCTAGCTATCCAGTTAAACATAACTGATATACATCCAGTTATACATACACTGGATATATATCCAGTTAAACATAACTGATATAATCACATACAAAAGCATACATTCATTCCCTTGTGTCAGGAAACATTTTGTTTGGTTGCATTCACTTTAGTTGGGACTCTCCTTCACAAGGAGTAGCTACGCACTAGCTATTGCCACTCATGCAAGTTCATGCCTCCCTCCAGTTAATCTCTTCCTGCTTCTCAGTTATGCTGGCTATGTGGAGGCGCAGCACAGTTTGGTTATTTTGCTTTGGGCTTTTTTGAAAGCATTTGGAAACCAAGGGGAACAGAGGAGCAGGATGCTCTGTCATGAAATGAGCAGGGCAAGGTTCTCACACACCCAGTGACTTCACTTGCACTGGCCCAGAGGTGTAACAGTTCTCAAAGTCCACTGCACTCCAAAGAACTTGAGAAGAAAAACAGACAAAAAATTAACCACTAGGGAAACCACAGAATCCGAACTCAAGGAGGCAGCTGTTGTTTAATCTCACTGAACCATAGCTTTGCGATTTTAATTTTCATACATCAAGAAATGGTAAAGACCCCAACATTCAGATAAGCAAGCCCTGCCTCAGATACGTGCCCAGAACTCCCACTGAAACCAGCAGGATTTTGGTGAGTGTGAAGGATACAACCACTAATACAAAGCAAGGTACTAATCTGGCTTCTGGCATAAACTGTGCCTACCTTTCTGCCTTGAGATCAAAGTACCTGCCAGGATGTAAGGGGTTTTTCACATTAATCTCTAACACTGCTCTTGAGGACAGAGTTGAACACAAAGTGTTCGAAAGAGATTGGAAAAAGGAAGACCATCATGACTTTTATCACAAAAGCAATTCTACCCCATTAAGAACTCATAACAGCATATAGTAAAGAATGAGACACAAGTGTCACAGTGATCTTCCATCCTCCTGAGGAGAGAAAACACATGCAAAGGTAAGTTCATTCTCTTTTCCCAGAAACAAGTGTAGAGCAGAGATGAAAGCCACAGACAGTGCTGTCTCAGTGGCACACGTCCAGCGCAGCTGAAGTGAAAGCACTTGCAATGCCTTGGAGGAACAAGCCAGATTCCTCTTCATTATTATTTCTTCCAACCCCAGATACTTGTTCACAAAGTAAGTAGCCCATGCTGCTTCACAGCCACGAAAACACAGCATTCCAGGTCACTGTGACCTTCAGCACATGCAGAATTTTTCACTTTCACATGGATACCAGATGTTGAGCCTTCTCTCCCTCTGATGTTCAAGGCCTTTGGACTTTTGTACATCAAGCACTCAGCATCATGTGTGTTTGTAACATCCTCTTTCAGTTTTTGTTGTGAAATCTCCTCATTTACTGTAACTGTTGCAGCAAACATCGCACTCCATTAATTTCTGCTCTTAACCCTGTTGACCTGAACTTTCACAGGATTTCAAATGCAGTTTAGATTTCATTGCTGCCTTTTTCTACAGCAGTCCCCTTCTAAGCTGAAGCAATTAAGACAGCACTTCAGTTTGATTTGTTACATCTTGGCAGCCATTGACTGTACTCACTTTTAGAGCATAAAATACTCAGAACAGCTATTTGCATTCTTTTTCCAAAAGTCTGCTTTGGAAAACACAACACAAGGCACAAAATAGCAATCAGGGGCATAAATAGCATCAGCTGGATGAACTTCAGGTGCACAGCAAAGAGAACAGAAATTATACAGAAGAGGCAGCAATAGCGCATGCATCCTCTTGGATTCTGCAAGGCAAAGGAGGAAAAGCATGAAGCTATGATTTCTGAAACTCCACACCAAACTCCCAGTCTCAAACGATGAACCCACCTGTAGTTTACATTTGGTTCCTGTAAAGTCAGGATTTCCCCTTTACTGCCTGGATACAAGGAGTTAAGATTATTCCTGAAAATCAGCTGTTCCTATATTTCTGTATTTCAGTATTAGTTCATGGAGCCACAGCTGTGAGTATGCAGAGGACAAGTCCCTAAACGCATAACGCAGAGAATTTGTGGCATGAAATGCAGGGTCATGGCAGCTTTAACAGAAGGGGATTTCTTCCTTCCCAGCTGATAGAAGGACTTCATTTCTTTCAATTAACACAAGCACTCATAATCCATCCTTGTGTGAACAACTGATGGAGCTCAAATGATCTAATCTTCCATTACTAGAATCATGATCAATGTAACAGCCCCTGACATCCTGCCATACTTCCTGCATGAAAGAAATTTCAAAGAGTTCCAAGAGACCTGGAAAAGGCCAAGGACATTTCCATCATCAGCGCAGTGAGTCCTCACCCTACAGGTTAGGGGCACCTTGTGGGTGCACATGGCATCAAATTGAACAGAGAGGTGTGCAGTCCTCTGGGAACCAGTGGTGCCCATGGCCATGCCATCCCATGGAACACTGTCCCCCTGCCATGTGTTGAACAGGAAGAAGGGAGAGAGCATGCATCAACCATGCAACAAAGTTGATCAGAGGAATCAAAATTAACTTCCCAAATTAACTTTAAAAAGTGATATCAAAGAAAAGAGACTACTCCGAGCAGGGGTGGCTCACTTACAAATGATAAAGGAAACTGGAGGGGATATATTTTTCAAGTGTGAGCACTTATGTCTCAGTGAGGAGACATCATCCCTTCTTGAAAGTATTTTGTTAAAGCGAAGACAACCATTGGTTTGATGGAATTATGCTTTTAGAACTTTGGGGAAAACACTCTCCTCTCTTGGCTGCTCGTAACATATGAATAAGCAACACAAAGTAAACAACGTGTGGTCTTGTGTGGTCTTTTTGCTCTTCATATGAGGCTGGTATTTCACTCGAATCTAGGAAGCAACAGGAAGTGGGGAATTCTGCAGATACAGGAGATCCTATGCTTTCCTAATAAGCTGTAGAAATACGACATGTTTGGGAAAAGTACTATTGCTATTCCAGATGGAAAATGCAAAAAGATACATCTAGACACATAGAATGAATTAGTAGTCCTTTAAGTCACATAACAGAAGAATTTTGATGAAGTCGTATTCACAGATTTTCCAGACTCTTTCATAAGCATTTGAGCATTTAAGCATCAGTGAAGTACTAACCAATGCATCCACTGACGTGTTAAATGAGTTCCTGAAAGCAACGTAACTGCGGGAGTATTTGTAAATATAGATCATGGTGTGCAGTGGTTGGTCACATAAATCATCTACTTAGGGAAGAGAAATAGTGCCTCAGGAGATGAAAGGGCTCAGCACAGCAGAGTCTGTGTTCCCTTTGCTGTTGCACTGCAGGCAAGGAATCCATTGCCACTTTCTTCAGCAAGGATCCTGAAGAACAACGACTGTTTAACATGCTGCTACCCATTTTCAAGTTTGTGTTGGTTTTCTTATTTGTCTCTTGCTCACTTGACCCCAGCACACCCTGCCTGCACCCATTATGGTACAGGATAGATACAAACCATTTACTCAGTGTGTTTTCTAACTGCCCGCTCCCTTTCCCTACAATACAACTTCTCTTCCACACGACCCATTCATGTCCCCGTCCCTCTCATGCCCCTGATGCTTCCCCTCTGCATGGTCTTGATCTCTACCCCTCCAAGCCATTCTATCCAGCTCAGCCAAAACCCACAAAAGGTTTGCTACCTCCTCGAGATTTGTTGGCTTCTTCTGCCCCACAGGCTCCGCTTTACACTCTGTGTATTGCAACAACAAAAGGACACTGGCTACTCTCATACATCAATCCCTTCAACTGTGAACTGAAAATACAAGCTGGAAGCCATTGTTTTGAAAACTGGAATGCATGTAATCCTTACCTACATTCCTCCCACCACCTTCTCCATCCATGACTCTTATCCCTCTCCTTTGATTTCTCCCATGTTATCCCATTTTCACTATCAATGTCCTTCACAAACCAGGTTGCAAAATCATCACCTCCAATCT
Organism: Psittacus erithacus; assembly: GCA_009867235.2. Lineage (NCBI taxonomy): Eukaryota > Metazoa > Chordata > Aves > Psittaciformes > Psittacidae > Psittacus > Psittacus erithacus. The sequence continues at coordinate 1,086 of WYDI02032456.1, read as the reverse complement.
TTTCTAAAATCCACCTGCTTGCCTATAGGGGTAGGGAGGGATGGGAGATAGAAATGAGATTTTAAGAGTATAAATAACACTAAGACAATGAAAAATACTCCTGTGCACATATGTTACTCAGCACCAGATGTCCATATTACTTGTCCATGTTCCCTGTGTCTTTCCTCTGACATTTCTTGCTAAAACCGTAATGTGTCACATCAAACCATACTGCTGTGTTCGTGTTGGGGCAGGACTGTGTCTGGCTGTAGCGAGATACCTTGCATTTTTCTGAGCCCTGAAATAGCAATCACACCCCATATATTTGTGAGGAGTGCTCAGCTGGGACAGCTCTGCAAAGCTCCAAGTGTTTTCTCAATACCTCTGTGCAAGAAAGAGCCGCCAGAACTGGTTCCTTCCTTCTCCCAAAAGATAAACTCTCCTTGACACATCTCCCTGGGGCTGCAGCTCAGCCGCTTGCCCCACACCAGCAGTAGCACTGGGCCTGCTGCAAGGCGCGTTCCAGGAATGCTTCCAGTCAGCACACCCTGTGCTTCTGACTCTCCTCCTTCTCCTGAATGTTCAGCCATGGTTCAGTCAGACTTAACTCCTTTCTTTAAAGAGCTGCTATTCTCAAGCAGAGATGAGGGCATCTATTCTGGAAGGTTTCCTTCCCAAGTCCTCATTGCCTGGTGTATCTTACATGGACTGGAGCTCAGACCTAGAAAATGTTCATCTGAATTCATTTTTGTTTGTAAATAACAAAGATCCAATAACATTAAAATGAAAAAGTGGATGCAGAATTAATTGATGTGCATATAATAATCTCAGCATTAGGATTAGCTCGTAACATGATAGAATAAAAATAATAAAATAGCAGAAAAAAAGCTCAAAACAAAACAAAAACCAACCAACAAAAAAAATGTGCTCCCCCAAAAAAAAAACCCAACAACGACAAAAAATCCCCAAATAAACAAACAAAAAATCCCCCAACAAACCGAGCTCCCTAGGATTAAGGAGTCTTGATAACTAAGTGTCATGGGTTCAGCAGTAGCAGTCATTTTTTCTCCTTCTTAGTGGCTGGTGCAGCGCTGTGTTTCTAACTTT
>WYDI02032454.1:30931-43620 GCA_009867235.2 Psittacus erithacus | reverse complement strand
CAAAACTACGTCGACTGCAACGGTTTATCTTATACAAGAATTCTCAGTATGTTCTCTAGCTGTACTCTATTTTTTTTCCTGTGAATCCTGCACCTTAGTAATTTTCCATTGCTACTGTTATGAAGCCATCACACTTAGCATTACTTAAAACTGATTCTAAAGGTTTACATTTCATTTAGCAATTTTGTGCCCATCTTTGTTTCAAAACTCATAGGCCACAATCTGGCAAAATATTTAACCATACTTTTTTAGGAAAGTATTCATATTCAGGCTGTCATTTAAGTATTTGGTCAACATTTTATATACATAGTCTGGTGATTTTCCTTCAGAATTTTCTCACATTACTTTCAGTGCCCGAAAACATGACATTATATCAGCCAGTTTTCATTAGAAAACCTAAAACATTTTTCTATGATAAAGGCAGCAGATATCCTGGCCAAATACCTCTGTTAGGGCATGTCAGGCTCTTCTGTGGGTATTCAGACTACAATCCAACACTAGAGCACAAACCATCTGAATGGTGGTTGGAATTCATGTTAAACACCAGTTGCATGAAGAGATTCCACCAGTTCCTCCAGGCTGTTCAGAATGGCATCAAACCTATTACTGCCTTCCCTCCCTGAAGCCTCAGCTTCAGGCTCCTCAGCTGTTCATTTGCAGTGGGGATTCAAAGTCAGTCCAGCATGGATATCAGCCTGCCTACTTCTCTCACACTTCTGGCTATAGACTAATTAACTGTTTAATCAGGCAACCCAATACACCTGCACAGACGCAATAGAAGAAAAGCGTGGTTTTCCTGTGTTGTTTATTCAGAAAAAATGCTTTACCCAATCTAACAGTGAAAGAAATACCCAAAACCAAAACCAAACCCTACGTATTTCAGGCAGCTGTTAGGTATAAAAAATATCAATTTGTATAGTCACATAATTACAACTATACTATTCCATGTGCCACAGAATCTGGATATTCTAGGAACTTTGAAGCAAGCAGTCAATATCCTGTGGAACTGGTTCGTTTGGAAGCAGGATTCACAGCACTCTAAATTGCTCTGAGGAGACACTTGAGCTAGCTTGAGGTTTAAGAGGAAGGCTACCCATGTGAAAACCCCATGTTAAACACCCTGAGTAGCCCAACGAGAAAGTTAGGCTTATAGTCACTACAGTAGTTTTTACTACTGCAGTGCCCAGTGTAAACACAACCTTCCCAGTAGTTAAACACAATATGTGGTTCTATAAGCTAGCTCTGTGGAGTTATTGATGCATATAGACTTATGCAGATCCTCTGCTGGAACAATAATGCTGTATATGTCAACCCTACTGAAAAAGGAAAAATACCGTAGGTTGTTGGAGTTCTCTGACAGCTCCCTTAGGAGATAGTAAAACGTATTTATTATTTATATATAGGCCTGCATGTCAACACATTTTTTTGATAACTCTCAGTGTACATTTTTCTGTCTAGCAATGGAAACTATATAATAAATTATACATGACATTTGTAGCTATTCTAAGAAAGCTGGTATTGCACAGCTGGCAATCTACAAATCAGATACAAAATGCTGCATAGAAGTGGTATTTTTTTGGTATTCTGTTGATGTTCCTATTTCATGCTACTATCTATATAAAATACAGATTAAATCTACTCAGCATAGACTTCTGTAATCTGATAATATCTGTCCACTTTGTGCACTTTCAGATATCCTGAGGTGGTATGCCAGATGTTAGGAAGGTTATATTTTACTTCAAAACCCACAGGTATAGAGCAAACACATTTTGAGATGCATACCATCTGGTACCTGTTTTCTTACCAGAGAACAGAGTGTGTTTAATCATTAAATCCCATCCTGCAGTACTTAAATTAATTCACACAGATATATGCATTTTTATCCCTGTGGATTTTTCTGTCAAAATAATCTAGTTACTTTACGTGACAGCAGATGAAGTCATTCATTGGTCATGAAGACCAATTTCTACTCCAAGATGCAGATACGCAATCAACAGAAAGTCAATAAGTTTGTATGGGTGTAAATGTTCACAGAATAATCAGATATGAGAAATAACTACATTCAATATGAAAAGTATCTTATATACATGGTAAAGCATCATCTTCTATTTTTCTATTTTTATCCTCATGTTATTTGTTTAACAAATCAGAATTAACTTTATAATGATGTCAAGGATATGCCTCAAGATTCTTCACCTTATTTTTTCCTGCATCATAGGTCTAACAACATTTCTTCTCTGACACTATTAAAAATTGAAATGAACAAATGAACTATTTGCCTAGTTTCAATAAACAAAGGTTTTTTCAAAGAACAAATTATTAGAACTGTTGCTTCATAGCCTTCCCTGTCCATTCTTCCCTTCTGGGGTTTCTGCTCTCTTTTATTGCAGTTAATAATAGAACAAACCAGGTATTTATATAAGCAGGTTAGATTTTTTTTTAAACAAGTTATAAGGAATATTCATAGAAGTTTCTTGGTAAAGAGGATGATTATTTCCAGTCAGATCAAGGAGTAAGTATATCTTTTTCTTTCTGGTTTGACCTTAGATGCTCATGCCATAGAGCTGGTGATGAATTATTTTGCAGCTTTCATCAGACTTTGGCTTCATAGTACCCCAGGGTTACTTTATAAGCAAGACTATATTGTTTGAAAGATCTGTAATGTTCCAGTACAATTCATGTTTCTTTCACAAGAAGACATTTAGTTTAAAAAAAAAAGAAATCTGGCAGTTTAAATGGCATAACTTGAACAGCAGTATTAAATGGCATGTGCTGGTTGAGAGACCACAATAAAGGCAAGAGTAGCATTGTAAACAAAAAAGGGTGATTAAAGACTAGAATTGTTACTGTTAGCAAGTATTACTAGAAGATATTCCGTCAGAACAATGGTCTGCTATGAATTTACATGCTTGTGTCACACAGACAAGCCAGAAACATTTGCTTCACAGGTATAGAGTAGAAATGCAGCATACCAATCATGTAGCTGTGTTTGTGTGCAATATCCACTGAATAATCAAGAAAGTGACAAAAAGTGGTTATTATTCTTTGATAAGTCCCAAGCCACAGTTGCAAAGCTACCGAAATCAACTTTGCACCAAAGAATTGTTCAACAATCTCTTCCAGTTCAACAGAAGAATAAATGAGAACAAAGGAGGCACAAGTTTTTCATTTTCAAATGCAACTTAAAATTAAGCAAACTGGTCAATGGAATCACATAGGCTGAAGAGGGTTATTTACCAAGGGAAGAATTCTGAAATTACTTTCAAGCAGATTTCCAAAAAGTACCTGGAATTTGCATCCCTAACAAATTGAAAAAACTTTTAAGGGAAGAGTCTGTATTCAGTAGAATGATAGTAACTTTGAAAAAATGAAACTTATGTTCACCCTTATAAAAAAATATTGATTGCAGTTTTCACAAGAAGTCAGTACAAATTCATATGCACATATATTGTTTGTGGAAATAAAAAGAGCAACTGCAAGATTACAAACCATTCTTCACTAAGATGAAAGCTTTATTTTGTGGTTAGAAAAAGGGGGCTTGCAGAGCTGATAACTGGTAATCCACCCAAATAATTTTGCAGAAGCTAGAAGGCTGCAATTAGATACGCATCTCACTTTTTGCCTTGACATCAGGCTCTCATCAGGTGTCACCACACTACATAAAGAGGGTATTTTTGGAATCCTCAGTTCTTTCACCTTCAAGATTTTTGCATAATGAGATTAGCTTCTATTCATCTGTTTTTGCTCAGGAGAGCTGACGAATTACACATTACTGTCTTATAAGCATCCTTGGGTTGGATTTAAAGGATTAGAGCCAATTAATGAACTGAAATTCTAAATGTTTCTTTTTGTCCAGGATTACAGAGAGTGGTCAGACTCCCAGACACAGAAACTGGCACACTTCTGATCAAGTTTTGGGTCCTAAATCGTAACACCTTTAACAGCATCAAGGGCTAGCTCCATGCAGAAGTGCCATAGGCAGTGTCACAAATTTCATCATGCATAAAAACATTACATGCCTTTCAGGGAATTTAACATCTCCTTTCCCAATCCAAAGATTGATCTAACAGCAGGACTTCCAGGTGTCGTCAGGCTTTGAACCGTGTGCAGCCTTTGACCCGAGGTGAGCTGACAATCCTCTACCGCGGCTAATCCTCTGCAAGAAGGGCTACCTGTCCTCTGCCTTGCCATTTCACAGATGTACAGGCTTATTTCACTCTTAGATTTTGCTTTATTTTTCCAGGGTATTTGTAGAGTCATGAACACCTCTGTTGGCATAAGGGACAAAGCCCAAAGTTGAAAGAACTGCTGCTATTTTGTTTTCAGTTTACTCCTTTTCCTGAAGCACTGTAAGATAGACCATGGGAGAAGGATGTGTGAAATCTACTTGAATAAACTTTACTTGAATAAACTAACTCCTAACAACAGCTTAATATAACAGTTTAACTTGGTAAAGAGCTTTATGGAAGATTTGGGGCCATTTTGCTAAAAATCTCTCTGAAACAGCTTTCAGGTGATCAGAAACACCAAACATAGTCTTTTGGTCATGGTGCTTTGTTAAAAGGATACCACATTCGAGAAGACTTGGAATTGCATTATGTGATTGATTTAGTAACAATGTAATTTTGTAATGTAACTCATATATGAGCTACAAAGGTGAACAATAATGAACCTGGCAAAATTGAGTTACTTAAAGTTAATGACCTAGATCTATGTAACTAAATATGTGATAGGCAATCTATCAGCTAACAAACAGATTCAAATAGATGCTTGGACAGCTTTCTAATTAAGAACAAGGGCTCACCCACTATTAATAGCAGAACACTAGAAAACAGATTAAGATACTTTTTGGTTAATAGACCTTGAATTTTCCTCTAAGTTTTATTCTAGACTCTGCTAATGATTTTACTGACATTGTGTAAGTTGTCCTTGGATGTTTTTTCCCAGTCTGTCATCCAGACTGCTACCTGTACATAAGACATCAAGAGATAGTGCATGAAAAATGCTGCATTTAAAAAGCCAAGCAACCACAGCCCCACACATTCAAGGAAGGAAACAAAGAGAATAAGCCATACAGAACCAATTGAAAATTGCTACAATAAAGAAACATCCACAATTGAGCTAATTGTTATTTTTGTTTCCATTATGATGTAATGGATGCAATGCATAATGACACAATATGTTTTTCATAAAACTCCATAGAAGACCTCTTGATTTGTCATGGGCTTTTAATAACAGGAAAAAAGGGCTTTGCTTCAACATTTCTTTTTTTATTACAGTGTAGCTCTACCAAAATCTAAAAGTTCATTGAAAACCCACAGATTATGGAAGATGCAGTTTCTAAATTACCCACAGTGGAGCATAATGAAACCTGAGTTGCTTAAACCAAGGCAACTGATTTTCAGGAAGATGGCACTCAAGCAGACATCAACAGCATGGTGTCAGTTCGCTAACACCACAGTCAGCTCATAACAGCACCTGAGCATATCTGTGAAGTCAAAACAAACCCACAGCAGAGCAGCCGTCGAAGAGCGGTTCCCATGGAAGTGAAGGCCTGAAACGTCTGTGCATTGAACAGGATGTTTTATACTGTTTCCTTTTGTAAAAATTGAAAGCGCAGTTTAAACACAGAGGAAGTCAATACAACCTCAGATGTGCACAATATATATAAACATTTTGACACATATGTGAGTTTAATGGGGAACTAGCAAGCTGACCAAAAATATAACCGGAATAAAAACGACAGCTGTCATATTCATTTTGAAATGTCATACAGTTCATATTGACATAAAAGCTAACAATTGCACAACAGAATAAATTTAATCTGAATTATATTTTTATGACATTGCTTATTCGAAAAAACAGTGCCAGACTTGGTTCTCACATAACACGGTGAAAATGTGAGTCTGCAATGAGCCTACAAATCTCCATAGAGTTATTCCCTCTGTATGCTGATGAAAGGTGTCCAACAGACATCCAATACTGCAAATATTTCTGCACATTCTTTTCATTCAGGTGTTTATGTCCTTGTGTTTGTTCCATGCATGCTGCACTTACTGCACTGCCTTCGCAAGCGGACAGGCAGTGAGTTGCTGTCTGCTTCACAGTGAACCCAGACCTGCCATCTGTAATAAAACAGTGCAAAATTTTTCAAGTGATCGCTGAGATTCTAACAGAACATTTATGAGAGGCATTTTATATGCTTTGAAGGACTTTCTTATGTGCCTGTCAACAGCCATCAAGCTGAAAAATAGGGACTGAGGTACAAGAGTAAGGGCTGAGATACAGTCTATCATTTGAACTAAACAGATTAATAAAATGAATGAAAGTAGAACCAAAGCAACAACACAGGTCTATCTATCCCTTCATGGTTTTAAGACGTTTTAATCAGAGATGGTCTAAATATTCCAGATCTTAAATTTTCATTATGTACTATTAATAACATAGTTGTCGATAAGAATATAATAATGGGAAATAAACTATAGATAAAAGGGTAATTTTTTCATCTGTAATATGAAAACTTTAGATACGAATGATGCTAAATGCTCAGAAACCCTACTGCCTTTACAGAAGCCATGGCATCCCTCTTGTTGATTTAGCCATAAAGCATAATGACTCAATCCAGAAAAGCAATTTAGCACATGCCACTGAAGGACAGAAGCTACTTTGCTAACTGAGAATTGGATCTAAGCGTGCTGACAGTTATTGCAGAAGAATCAGCTAAGATTGTTTAAGAAGTTGCTGACCTCAGTTCTCAGTTCCTCTTCTCTGCAGGAGACTCATAAAGACTGAATTCCTTAAGATATATGAAGCCAACTTGCACTCAAGTTTCTTTGAAATACTTTCACCTAGTTGAGGAAAGAAATGACAAAAAGTGATTGACTAGCTGTGCAAAATAAGAAAAAAAAACTTCCATATTTGCATTGCTCAGCTTCTTTACAAAGCTTACCATTTTAGTCAAAACTCCTTCTTCAGCAGTTTGAAATAAGTTACAGGACATTGCACAGATCCCTCTGAGGCAATTCTAGAAGTTTTTCTATCATGCATTTCTGCTCTAGGCTCTGACAGAATAGTAAACTTTTTAAAAGACACATCTATATCTTATTAAAGATTTGGTCAAAGCTCTTCTGCACACCCACAAGAGAACAGAAATGGGACCAGGGGAGTCTTGGACAGCTTTGAGGGTGTACACGTGTGCATTTGTGCGCAAGTGTGGGGTCTACACCAGCAGCTGGAGTGGGGCTGCAGCCTCAGGGGCTCACATGTCAAAGTGACAGCAACTGCGGAGAGGCTGGGACGCAGGGGCAGCTGCTGGGCAGACCAAGTGTTTGAGCCCAGCTGCCAGAGCGATCCAAGCTGCATGCATGTGTATATACATACATATATTCCCACTAGTGCACATCCATCCTCAGCAGCCAGAAAGGGTAGTGGGATGGGGTCCACTTGAGTGCTCTGTGTGCCTGTCTGACCCACGCAGCCAGCCATGTATACATGTGATGTACATGTGTGTGCACTATGTGCATATGCCTACTGGGACTACATGCTCAGTCTTGCTATGGGTTGATTCTGGGGAACTGAGCTGCAACAGCTTCGCCCATCTCAGGGCTGTCAGATCCACCAAAACATGTATTCACCTAATAATATGTTAAATAGCTTTTAGTGAGTATCTTAACTCACTCCCCCACTCTTTAACAGTTTAAGTTAGTCTGGCACTTGTTTGAAACTTTTCATAAAAAATTCTATTCAAAAAAACAGCTCAAAGTCTTTCTAGAGAGTATAGCCAACTATATATTTCTTCTTTCAAAGACTTTTAGAACTTTACCTTTTTTCACTTTTCATTTATGCATTTAAGTATGTTCATCTTCAGTGTTGAACTATCCTGGAGCTCTGAGTATGCCGAATGTCAGAAAAGGTGTTATAAAAAAACGCTAAAAAAAAAATCAAGGGGAAAATTGCATATTATGCTCATCCGAATAAAAGAAGGAAGATCTCTTTCATATTTAGTGATTTATTTTAAAACAAAAGGGAGCTTTTTAGAAAATGTAGTACTTTTTTTTTTTTCTACTCTTTAATTTACATGTGATGTTATGTTTTTTTCAGATAAGTCTAAGGATTTCTAACCGGCATTGGCAGAAGTACCCTTGCACTTTCTTAAGTAGAATTCAATTTGAAATATGCTTTAATTTTGCAATACATCAGCATTTCTGGATGACTGATCCAACATAAAGAATTTTCTAATGTGTATCTCTTAGCAACTGAGATATTACAGCCTTAATTTCATAAAACTCTCATATTTATTAAATCCTTTTATTGCACTACAGATTGAATGCACGAATTACCAAGTGTTGCCTTGGCCATGATATTATAGGCAGCTGTCTTGCACAAGAAAAATGCTTGGTGCGTTTCTGAAGACAATGAAGCAAACCCTGCACAAGCAAGAACTACCAATTGCCAGGGTCTTTCTGTTGCTGGACCCATTGCAGTCCCTACAAAGTCACCAGCAAGCAGAACAGACCAACCAGTACAACCACAGATCTTACCACAGCTGCTGGGTCTGGGGAACAACCGCATATGCGAGGTGAGAGCTGCCTCAGAAGTAAGGACAGGGGTGAAAGCAAGGACAAGCCACAATCACAGCTTTCATTCCCCACTTCTTCTTAGCAGCAGAAAACTGGCAAAGCCAGCTCTTCCTGTTCTCTCTCCTGTGGTGTTGCTTATGCTGCTGAACAAACTGGAGCCAGTTTTGTGTTTTTTTTAGTTCCTGTGAGAATATGATCCACTGTCCTAGGATAAACTTAAAGAAAACATGGCTGCTTGAATGAGAGTTTTACCTCATGATAGGTAGTTGCATGGAGCGATGCTGTCAGAAAAATATTAACAGGTACATGTATGCACACCATACAGTGTCTTCAAGACAAGAACTCAACCAGTGGCCACTCAGGTGCTAATTACTTTTAAATATTTGCACACATGAGTGCATCAGCCTTACTGAAGTTGTCACAGCCTTGTAGTATCATTCATAGTATTATGGCAGAATAGCAGGGGAATTTTCTGCACAAAAGTCCTGTTTGACTAGGACTATTTAAACACAGTTCCATTTCTGTAATTTTGTTCTAGAAGATCACACATTTGTGAAGGAGAGGGCATGGTCAGCAATTTTAGCACAGCCAGACCTCCTGACCATGCTATTGGCATGATTCCTTTTTTTCCCTAATTCAAAGAAGAAGGTCACTGAAACAATCAGGGAGTGAATTCATAGACTTTTCAATACTGAGAGGATCGAATATCCTGTGCTGAATAGCTCTTTGGCACAGTGCATCACTATAAACCCTGTAAGACTGCAAAGTATAAGCTGCTATTTCGATGGTGTGACAGTTTCAGTGTTTCAAATTTGACACCTTTTCAATAAAACAGGCTAAATTTAGATAACCATATGCTCATGCTGACAAGCTAGCTTCTCCCTGATATGTGTTTTCATGAAAAAAGTACAGGAGGGCCTCGAAGTTTAATTAGTTTAAAGTGAATTCAAAATATTGTATTAATTTACAGTAAAAAGGTCGAGTTGTTGAGCAAACAGCAGGGATGAATATTTTCTGCTTAATACACTATGATTCAGCTGTACAACTCCATCAACATTAATAGGAGTCATGCTGCCAAATTCAAAATATCATATTAAAAATATTTTATCCATCTACACTCTTACCTCAGTCTAATAAATATTATGCAATTAAAGCCCCTTCACTCTTGACTGCATGCTAGTCAGAGTTGAAGAGTACATGTCTACAAGCAAAGCAGTCTTTTATCAACAGAGATGTATTTATCATTTGTGCTTCAGTAGCCTAAGAAGGTGGGCCAATTTCACAGTTACATTCCAATCTTTGCATCATGTTAAGGGATTTTAAGTGATCATTTGAGAAATTTAGAAATTATCGAGTTTAGAACAAAAACATCTCAGTAGTAACTAACATTGACTTTTTGTTAGTAAGACTGAAGATATAATGTTATCTATTCATTTATGTGTGATTAAACCATGAAGACTGATTTCATTTAGCATATGTTATTTGTATGATCAACGGTGCTCTAAAATTCACTTGTTTGCTGGGTTTTTATTATGTCCCACATAAAAAGCAATGCGATTCCCTTGGTTGTTCATACACTGTGGTCTTACTGATATAAAGAAAGCTGAAACCTGAGATGCACATCATGTAGCCGAAGGCAGAGAAAATCTTCAGTCTCACTTACATAAAAATTACATTAATAAATGCAAGAGACACAATTTCTTAAAATGGAATAATAATTAAAGTGATAAGGAAAAACTTTTTTTAAAAAAACACCCCCAATTCCATTGATACATAACTGTCTACCTAACAAAAAAATTACTATATTTGCTGACACTTTTTAGAAATCACAATACCTTAAAATATGTGCAGAATCTTAGATAATTATGATAATTTAAAAAGAAAAACAGAAAAATTACACATATTGAAGACACAATCCAAACAATAATCAGAATATTAAATTGAAGAATACAAGAAGAAAATTTGAACCATAAAAGAAAACCTAAAAAAATACCCCTGTGAAATTAATGTAAGAAATTTGCATTTTCTTTAGAAATGTGTTTCCACTCCTTTTATAAATAGAGAAACCTCAGAGTTTCAGGAAATAAAATTATGAGGTGTTTCACTTGGGAGAAATTAGTACAAATATATAGCAGGATATATTTAAAATTATTTCCTTGCTCTTTCAAGTTATATTCCCACTTGCATGTGAGAAAATTGTATGTGAGAAAATAGTGGTAGAGTTGAATGCATTATCTCTATATATACACAAATGAAATATTGCTCAAGTACACCAGCTTGTAGGCATTTAACAATGTCATATGTGGACTCTTCCCTCTGAGAAGCTGTACATACGTAGAATTATACACATTCTTACACAAAGAACATTGCTAGAGCAGGTTTTGTTTTCTTTTTTCAAAGGCAAAAAGTGAAGAAATTCCTACGGACACTATCTTTTTTCTAAATATATGAATCTCTTTACATCACATGCAGTGCAGATCTGAAAGCCCCTTTAAGTTCTTCTGACCATGCAGGAATTCCATTCATAACACATGTTCATCATACGTCATCCTTTAATGTGAAGCTTTAAGTCTGATCACTCCAACTAAGTCTGCTAGATATCCATGTCAAGTACCAGATATGTTAAATTCACTGAAGCTGGGTGTGAAGCTAGGGACATTAGTATTCATGATGGCTTTAGACAGTGTAATATACCATTTACAGTCTCCAAATAAAAGCTGCAAAATATTTGTAAACAATTTCTAGAATTGTTTTGCTTACATAGGAGATAATGCAAGGAATCTTGTCTATTTGCTTATGGATGTGTTCTAGATGTGTTTTTTTCTTCCTAAACTGCAAAATAAATAGAAAAAGTAGGTCCATAGCACACCTGTTTTTCCTTAATATCTACAAATCATTACTTTTTTCCTCATTTTTCTCTTATATATGCTTCCTTAATCTTATCTCTTCACAACCTGTGATTCTAATATGTTATAAAATCCCAGCTTAATGTAAAATTTTCTAAAAAAAAAAAAATTATAGATTTGACAAAGAAAGCTTGTCATTGAAATGGAAACCATCTCTGCCAGAGGCATTGCTGCTTTTCTGGGGCAAATACGTATTACCTTTAGAGCTTCTCAAAAAAAAAAATCTTTGTTAACAAATTTAAAATATAGGATGAATTATCAACAAACTTGTTAAAAAGTACAGGCTAAGCCAACTTCAACCAGCAATCTTTTGACCTTTCTCTGAAAAAAAAAAAAATTAAGAATTGATCATGATTACATCAAGAAATGTCATAAAATATTTCAAAAATTTATGTTGTGTTTAATGATGTACCATGAAATATATTTATAGCTACACCATATGCAGCAAATGCTGGTTTTAGTGAAAGAAATTAAAAGTCCAAAATTGTTTAATCACTGCAGGATGTATTAATTATTCTCCAGTTATTGGCAACCTTTCTCTGTCCTTTCTGGCCACACCTCATACACAAAAAGAGGTAGATTAGTAGAAAGTTGGTTTACTTTCACACTCTGTTGGACCCTGGAGAAATTCTCACTTTGAGGGGACATCAGAGAGTCATTGTGGGTTTCCACAAGCTAGAGATCAGATTCATCCTGTATTTCAGTCTCCACTAGTGAAAGCTGATAGATTTTAATACAATGAAGGCAAGCTTCTTTTATGTTAGAGCTTAAATACAGAGGTGCTCAGTTAAACTTACTAAAGCAATTAGTTTAGCCATAGCCCCAGCTATGGCTTTTATAAACTTTTCCCACCAGGAAAAGGGTGGCTGTTGGGGTTTTTTAGATGTCAAATATCTAAATTTATAAATTTATAAACAATAAATCTTCACAAATTAATATGTGTATATATAAATTAAAAAAAAAATATGAAAAATAAATGTCTAAATATCATTACACATAGTTGCAAGAATACATGCCTGCACATTACTCACAAGGTTTTTAACTGTCTCTGCTGTCCTGGTTTAAGCTCAGTCGTAAATTAGAAAACCATGTAGCCTGCTCGTTCCCCCCCCACTCTTTCCATCCCAGCTTCCAGAGGGATGGGGAGGAGAATCGAAAGAATGTAACTCCCACGGGTTGAGATAAGAACAGTCCAGTAACTAAG
>WYDI02032454.1:0-30831 GCA_009867235.2 Psittacus erithacus | reverse complement strand
TGGTGGGGCCTCTTCAGCACGCATCACCTCCTCCTCTGGTGACATTCCAAAATCTTTGCCCTCTGGCCAGTCCATGAGGACTTCTAGGATTCCTGGACGACTGGGATTTTCCACTCAAGCCCGTCTGAATTCGTCAAAGTTCATTCTTTGAAATATCTGCACTCAGTGGTTTTGTATCTTCCATCTTCATTCAAAATAGCCAAGAATTTTGAATGAAATAGTAAACTTCACAATTTCCAGCTCTGATATCTTACAAACATTAAAAGTTCTAGCCTGTTATACAGGGACCTGGACCATAACCCTGCACAGGCAAAGAAGCAGGAGCCAAAACCCTTTTCTATTCCAAGCAGCTGTAGCTGAAATTCCACTAATGACCAAGTTAGCTGCGCATTCTGGTAAACAATTGTGACATGTATTCTCAAACAACAAATTTAACTGCAACACTTATTACAGTTATGCACCACAGACAATACAAATAATTCCATCCTTCACATCAGTATGCCTCTCCTGACCCTCTATTACTTTTTTCTTCTTTTAATTAATTGCCTTTACTTTCTGCATCCCCCCTGGTCCATCTGTGCAGCAGTGCTATGAATGAGCCTGAACTGGAGGTGTAAAAAGAAAAGGAGCATTTATAATTTTTATTTAGTTCTGTTATGTGGCTCATTGTCGAACACAGAAAATCATTTTCTATAAAGAAGAGCTCTGGCTCATCAGCTGAGAATAATCTAATTATTTTCCCTTCAGTTACATTTTAAATAAATTATTTTTAAGTGTTCTTGCAACCACTTTATCACCCACACAACTCCTGCTGCATATCAGAAGGTGGCAGACCAAACAGCTGGGGAGTTCTGTACCCACTGTCAACCTATTTCAGAGACAGTCTCCACTGCAGAAAAGCAGCAGACATTTGACTAGCTGTGATTGCGATTGTCCCTTGGGAAGAAGCATGCGCTAATGCTTTCTCACCACGAGTAATATTTCAGCATATTCTTCAAGACAGAAAAGCCTAACACCAAGTGTACCCAGCACACAAGGTTCAAAACTTCCTCTTGTTCACACAGATCACCAAGGAATGACATCTGGATATTAACACGAAGGATAGTTCAGTATGATTCATTCAGACTGGAAAACCTACAGTTGATCTGATCTGATTCAAGGATCTTACTAATAAGCTGCTTTAGTGCTCCAAGCCTCAACTCTTGCAAGCAGGCATATCAGAAGTCTGGATGTGAATCCTGACCTTGGCATACAGTAACACAGCTGAGTAACCTGACATCGAGAGTTATATTGCTCAATCATCATTTCAACCGAACTACCGGTGCTACTGAGTAAAACAGGCACTGTTGTAGTACTTGAGCAAAAGGAAAATTGTACAGAAGATGAGCATCAACAAAAGTTATAGTCTAAAAATTCTTATCCTTCTGCAAAATAATGTCAAAAATGCTGCTGCAAAAACTTTTTAACAGATATTCAGCTTTGTCATGGAGTTTTGGAGAACAAGTTTCTAAATTGCAACTCTGTTCTGTAGGAGGAAGAAAAAAAAAGGTTCATTTTTCAATCTTTATAATCCTGGGAGCGTCATGAAGTCCCTGCATACATCCCCCTATATTTATAATGGGTTAACACTAAAAAAAATCATATATTTTTCCCAGTTCCCCCAACCTTTGGTAGATAAAACAGGGAGATAAGAAAGTTGTGATGTTCTTTTGACCTTCTGCCAAAGGTAAGGACCACCTGTCGACCTGAATTTCCCTTGCAAATCTGCTGGAGACGCAATGCTGAAACTGCACTGCTGGTGCCTGCTTTATCTCTGATTAGCCATCATTTGGGACAACTGTTCAACTGATGGAGCAAATGACTGCACTGAGCTGGCATTTCCTACCTCCCCAGCACACAACTGTTTAGAATAATATCTCAGTGCAACTGAAACACAGTTTCATTTCTCCTCTCTCATCCAATCCCAGAAGAATCAGGAAAAAGTTTTCACAAGGATTTTTATCTTACTGTACACTGATGAACAACACTAGGATCAAGATGGTCTCACTGAGGTGTTGGTGGCTCAGGATACACCCACAATGCTCAGAAAGCATTTTTCTCTCCAAAGGGTACAACATTGCCCAAGAATATAGTCTGTCTGGTGCCAGGATTTCTCAGGGTTTTTCTGAATAGATGCCAAAACCAGACCTAATGGTCTGCTATTTGTATTAAATATCAAATGGCATTCCCCAGTTTTCCCTAGAGATGGCTGCATTTTCTGTGGTAAACGAGCAATCCATGAATACTGTCTGCCAGTCTTTTCCCTCTGAGATTACATCACAGGAGTCAGGTTACTAGAATGATTACAGGTATTTACTTGTTATCTCCTCTCTCCTTCTCTTTCTTTCTCTCTTTCAGTAGAATATACCAGTTTGAAATGGACCTGACCCTTTTACTGTAGTGTCCAACCCTCAGTGTGTGAGGGTGTTCAGACAAGTCTATTTTGCTGTTCTCACTAATGTCAGCTTTACCATTCTGCCACAAATTCCTTCACTGCTTTGCCCATCCTTTTTGCATGTGGCCCCAGATAACAGGCACTGGGAAAGCAGGCTGAAAGTTTGGAGTACTTCAAATTAACTACCTGATCCTGTTTTGTTGGTAGAGGCAAGTTGCTCCAGTCCAGGAAGATGAGCCAAGAAGCCTTAGTGAGCTGTTCTGTTCAAAAATGAGCTACTAAGCCCTCTCTTGAACTCAGTTCAAGGAGCTGGTTCACAGCAGAACTTCCAATAATTGTAACAAAACTAAAATACAATCTTAAACACAAAGGCATCAGAAAGAAATGTGATCTGGGAAAATAAAAAATAACCCAAACAACTGCACACGTCTGCCTGACTCATGTATATCAGTAAACATCAGGAATGCATCCCCCTTCTATTGTCTTTTTTCCCCCCAAGAGGAAGAAATGGCAAAACTTGAGATTCAGACAGCTGGGTTCCACACTTCAACTTAGCTGAGTGACCTCTGCTCTATACTGGGACAATTCTTTTGATCTATCCAAATTATTCCTTATGTGTATGAACACAGCACCCATGAGCCCAGAGAAGTAAACAGGACCCTGCTGGGCTACTCACGGAAAAAAGCAGAAACTAAAGCAGTGTTTCTTTCCTCAGTTATTTAAAAGTCAGTAATATTCAAACTGCAAAAGCAAATATAACACAAATTCAATATGGAAAAATCTTGGGTGAAAAAAGCACTTCTGATGCTTTGAAATCACATAAACTGTATTTTGGCTAGCAAGGTCTTGTCAGCCACCTTTTCTTCCAATCTTTTTATTAACAAAGTAAAACTGTTCAAACCATGAGTCCCTGTTCTGTCGGACCTGAGCCCCAATGTCTGCAGTACATGTTTGACTGACAAGCCAATAAATTATATTATCTCTCAAAAAATGTCTTTGTACACTTAAAAAAAGAGAGGTGTGGTTTATAGATTTCTGATTTATGAATTAAATAGGACCTTGGAGCCTATTTAAATAAAATCTCCATGGAAACTTGTATTTCACAAGATAAGCCTGTGAAAGAAAAGAGCAATGACAGCTTAAGAAAGCAATCTTAACAGATATAACATCCCGTGAAAAGTCTGCAAGCCAAAATGAATGAAAAATTCCACTTAGAAAGCTGAAGCAAGCAGGTATTCACTGCAAAGGTTTTGCCAGAACTGAGATATTTTTCAAACAGACTGAACAGGTTGTACACAGTGGAGGAGAAAACCCAAGACCAAGCTGCAATAACCATTTGAAAGCTGTTTTTCTGAGATGGTAAGAAGTCTTTGGTACGCCACTTTGATTTTAAAAAGCCACTTGTCAGAGCCACAGTAGCCATGTGTGAACACATCCAATGTACCCAAAGATAAAAGCTGGATTTTGAGGACTGAATTACAGGAGCTGAGCTGGAGCCCTGGCCATCAGATGCTATGTTCAGCTCACAAAAATGAGCAAGTGCGCATGAACCCTGCAGATACCACTCTAACTATCCACACACCTTGTTCTCCTGCAAAAGTGTGTTTCACTGTCAGGTGTTTGAGGACACTGTGGATAGTTATTTAAGAATAAGTTATCATAAATAGTATAGAGCAGCACTTCACAGTTGCCAAAATTGTTACGGTGCCACAGGAAGATGATAAATGGCTTCCAAACTTTTTCTGGGAAAGGAAAGAATACAGTTCTTTGATCCATGGCTGCATTATTTTTGTCAGTAGCTCAAATGACCTTTATAACCTTCTGTTTCACTTCTAGATTTTTCTGTACATACTTTATTTACTGGACATTCTGAAATGTAATAGTAAGGCTATAACAGGAAGAAATAAGAAGTGCAAATAAGTGCAGAGAATTCTCCCAAATTTTGTTACCTCTTCCACATCAGACACCATCCATCTATTGTGAAGTATTCTGAAATCATGGAAAGTAAATTGATTCCTTCTGAGGCTGCAGAGATCTATTCTATTTTCCATCTATTGAAGCACAGACAGACAGAATCTCATCTTAGCAACTGGATATAAATCTGAAAGTGACTCCAGCAAAAATAAAAGGAACTATTTCGGATTTGAGTTTTGCCCTGTATTTGTTTTTCCTTGATGTCAATAGTTCAAACTTACTTGCTCCTGTTCTCACAGCTCATCACAGATGATGAATTTTTCTAATCCTTTTCTTTACTAAAGAGTATAAAGCCACTGAACCAGGGGCTACAGCTAACAATTGCCACTAGGATGAGACTGAAGGACTACAAACATAGCGTTTGTGAACAAGAGATGAGATCTTAGTTATTATAGCCCTTTACTATAAACTAGAAATTACCAGTGCTGTTGCCCAATAGTTATCTGATATTCTTCAGTAACTTTAGATCACTAGGAAATAGCCTTTCCCATTCCAGCCAACAACAATGAAACAAGTAATGCGAGGCACACATTTTTCCTAGTGTGACACCAAGTAGCTAAACTCACGGTTGGGATTATGTTACTTTTCCTCCTGCAAGAACTCCTAGAACTTCCCTCTATGTTTTGGTTTTATCTTTTTCCTAGAATTAGTCTATCATAATTTTTGAACTAGGAATTAATTCCCAATTGAAAACTGGATTGCCACTAGTTGAGAGTCAAGCACTGATCTTAGAAGATCACCTGCTTAGAGAGGTAGGATTTAGCTTTAAAAAGATCAGTGGTACATACGTTTTCAGTAACTTCCAATTTAAAAGAGTAAAAAAAAAAAAATGGAGACTAAGATAATACAATTAACAAAAAATATGTATTTAAGGCTTGTAGTTTAGATACGAAGGCTATTTCAGAATAACTTCTGTGCTGACAGTTTGCCGTACCTTGTGTGAGTTACGATTATTTTTGTTTAATTTTCTGAATTAAAAACCCTTGCCTTTCATCAGTGTCTTCCAGAATGATATTCACCATACCTCTTATTTTCCAATAAGCCTCCCAGGTTGACCATTTGGCAGAACCATGTCCCACACTGATGAAACGTAGATCACAGGGCATCCTTCCATCACAGAGCAGTGCCTCACTGCTTCACCCACAGTATAACGATGAGAGATCTGGAAGTGATGGGGGTATGACCAGTGAATCCACACTGAAACCAAATCACAGGTCTGATACATAATACTTGAAGAGGAAGCAGGTGTTAGTGCTTAATTGCAGGACTTGTACAAATGGATTTTTAGCAGATGGAGACCTTCCTAAAAAGATTAAAAATTGGGGGGGTGTTCTTTCGATTTACAAGGAACAAGTTCCACTCTTTGAACACTGAACCTATGTGGAATAAGTTTTATAATGTGCATCTTAATCAGCAGATGATTATTAAGGAAATACTAATCTTGCAAGACTATTAAATGATGCCATCACCTTGCACGAATGATGGTGCAGGTCAGGCCTCAGCACTAACTGATTTAGCAAGGAATCCTTTGAAGAACTGAGGAGCTGCAGTAGTAGATAAATTTGTAAGTGGAAAGACAGAGCAGGGGATCAGCTCTGGGCCACTGTGCTTCTTGCATGATGAGGCTGGTCAACTTCTCCACACAGCTGTATGGGAAGCCACAGAGTGAACTGTTTCAGGCCATATGGCCTCTTCCAACTGTACTTGTGCCGCTTCAGTGAAAACAACAGCCAAAAAAGACCCACTGTTATTTTCACTACTTAAGCTTGCACAGTTTATTTAGACTAAAACAAGAAATATCCATCAAGCATTGATCAAAAACAGCTACCAAACACTAAGTAATGAAGGACAAATGCTGGTTAAGAAAAGAAGAGAGGATAACATCCTACACCTAATGGCTGGAAATAGAAGATGTGCCTCCACAGCACCACTTCCATTGATTCTCTAAGTACAGAAATTGAGGGTATTTTCTCCTAATTCTGTTACAGAAATCTGTTGTACTGAAATGAAATAGATGATTCTTCTTGAAAGGCACAATTATCTGTTAATACATGGAATGTAAAGGGGAATCCACTTACCCTTTACATGTTCAGAATATCTTCATCTTCTGCTTGAGCATGGAAGTCTTGTCAAATTATACCATATTAAAAGTGAGAGTCTTTTCTTACCTGGTAATTTCTAAGAGTCTTAGAAACTTACTCATTAGCAAGACAGTAGGTACAATAGAACTTCTGAAAGCAAATTCTTGAGGATTGAATTTACTATTTTGTCACAGTCTGCAGGTTTGAATGTTGCTTTACAGGATGGTTTCATTCCAAAGGCGCTGGTTGGAGCATTTTGATTTATGGATGCAACATCGTTCATGGACTCAGAGAAGAGCATTCAGTACTTTAAACTTGGGCTTCTCTTGAGATCTCCTTAGGTACTTTTATTGCTCCATCACAGTTGCATTCACATGCTTTAGAAACACCTATAAAATGAAACAATAGCATCAGTTACCCTTTTTACTTTCACACTAGGAAAATCTGGGGAGACTTCAAGTTTTCTCGTTGTGTGTATACACATATGAGTAAAAGAGAACCTAAGAAGAAATGCCCAGGAAAAACTATTTACATATGACAGGATCCCAACTTCTCTTGCTTCCACAGCCCTGACATCCCTGCAGAAGTTTTCCTATAACCTCACATTTTACCACTGCATCTTTACCACAGAGCTGTCCTGGGGCAATGATCAAGCCAGTGCTGCAAAGGACTTTGATTAAGGCAGAGACCTTGAACTGCACTTTGCATTAAAGAGTTCAGTCCTCAGCACAGAACATCAGGCTGATGTGCTCACGGTAATGATTGTTGCTAAGCAAAGGGAGCCGATAGCTGTCTTTTGTACTGAAGTTTTCAGGATGTGTGGCCTCACTGAATGGTCGGGAGGTCAGGAATGCATAGGTCACCCTGGTCAGACCCAGGCCCAATTGAATGGGACACCTCTTATGGCAGATGGAAAGGGGAAATTTGCTGCCATGGTTGTAGGCATCTGTAGCAGCAAGGAGTTCAAAAGGAGCACAAGGCTGCATACGGTCCTGTCCCAGTCCCACGCTTCCCCACCTTAACCTCTAAACATTTACCACTTCTGAAAGTGTGCTGCAAAGGGATGTCTTGACTTAACACAACCTCAGCCCTGCCAAATCAGATTTAATGTAAGGTCAGACAAGAAATCAGGTAGATGGTGATACAGAGGCAGCAAACTGATCTAGTTCATGACTTGCTGGCTCTTTGTCTTTATTTGTTTCACCAATTCTCCCACTGTCTTCACACTTCAGAGGAGTGTGGTTATGTAGAAGACAGTCACAGAAGATGGCTGAGCTGATCTACAGTACTGTAGACCCACCGTCTCTGTTCCTATTCTCTGTCACACAGTCATGCCCCCATCATCTCTGCTTGTTGCAACATTCATATTTAGAAAAGAGTTTAGTTCGCTAAACAGAGGAAACTACTATCTTTAGGTACATTACTTTTCTACCACAAGCAGTCCCCACAGGGTCAGCAAATGACAGGACTGCAGCTCTGTAAGCACTGGAGAGAAGGGTATAAGGACCTCATACAGCAGAGCTGAGAGTTCAAACTGTACCTGAGCCCTCTGACAATGCCCAGGGAAGGAAGTGATCACCAGGGATGTTTAAGCTCAGAGGTGCTTCCTTCACTCAGTCTTAAGAAATAAGGACTGACCCACTTCAGAAGGTTTCCTTTACGCTCGTACAGCTCTGGGAAATAGGACAGATAAACATGCACAGGGATCAATAATAGTCAAGTGCTACACTGAGTCCATTATAATCAGCCCATCCATCAGGGCTACAGGAGCTCTTTCCTGCCTGGCTGCAGCCTGAGGCTTGGTTGAGACAATCTGAGACATCCACCCCAGGTCTTGACTGGCTGTTCAGCAAAGACTGCTCTTGGCAAATATCTCCAAGGCCATCTCTTCAGAGCTCCAGTCCTTGCTACCAGGATGTTGCAATGCTTTAGGATCAATGTCCTTCAGCAAAACATAGTCCAAGAATATTAAAAAAGCCACACAGAGCGGTAGTTCTTCTGCCCTTTGTAGTAAAGGAAGAACATAGTGGGTTTCTGATGCAGAGGAGACAACTTTTTTTCTGGGAACAGTGAAAGGAGTGGTTTGAGTTCAGCATATGAGGACTCCAGCTCAATCACAGAAAGATTTTGAAGACTTACCTATGGGAAACCTTATGAATACTTCAGAAAGGAGCCCTGTTGGAAGTCATCATCAGCACAAATGCCAAAATCTCACAGACTGATGGATTACTCCACCATTTCATCAAACGTGACCTTTCATGAGCATCTCTGGTGACTTCCGGTGCGATATGGCAAGACAGCACCAGACAATGTCCTTCCCTTAGGGCTACACTTCCTTGGCATTTCGGCGAACCATTCACTTAATGGATCTTAAAGGTATGTTCACACACTTGTTTAGGGGAAAGGAGGTGTGAACAACATTTCCTATACTGCTATTTCCAGTTTAACACAAATAATTACAAGTTTGTTCTCCCATAGATTCAGACCTTGTGCATGCAGATAGTGAAGAATCAATAATACTCCTTGATGAGTTATTTCATTGATCTTCACTATTAAAGATACACAACACTTGATGAGCATTTCCCACTTCAAGAGTTAGGTGTGATCTACCCAAAGCAGTGTGCAGAAGGAGAAATATCACAGATAGCTGGGGGGGAGGGGAGGGGTTAACTTGTTTGAGGGAGATAATACCAGAAATAAAGAGGGTCTATAACACTGTAGTTGTAATAAGCTTTGCAGCTGCAATCAAAATTTGACCCTAAACACACATTTTGAATGACAATTATTAGGTCAAGCAAATTAATTGCACCAGTGTTACCAAAACTTCTACAAATTGCATGTGGCCAGTTTTCTTCTTGCTCAGTATGCTGAAACACAGCAGGACAACAGCAGTAAAGAAAGGCAGGCACACATGTGCTGTCCAGAAGACTGTTCCCAGGGAAATCCACACAGTTAGCAATTCTTGCAAATCAGAATTCAGAATAAAGGAGGAAGACAATGCTCATCAGAAAAACAATCTGCGTTTGTGCAAATTATAAGGAGGGGGGGAGATAAATAGGTTAATCAGTTGTAAACTGATTTTGACCCTGAAGGTGATCACAGGTACACAGCATTACGGCACTTTAAACTGTTTTATGCAAGGCTTAAAAAAGACCCAGCAACAAACAAAGCTTTTTTTGTGTTTGCTAAACAAAGCATGAAAGAATAGTGACAAAAGTAGGAGGAGCAGAGTTTGTCCGGACAAAGCCAGGAGGAGGAGCCCTCATGCAATGGAAATGCAGTTCAGTGGTCCTGGATTGATATGCTCATCCTTTAAACCCCCAGGGCTGGGAGATCACAGGGCCTGAAAGTCCATCAAAGAGCACTTCTCTGCATTGATCCAGTCTGGAGCGGAAGGCTGGTGGGGGTCTGCTGCTCTGTATAAGACTGCCTCCGAAGATAATCAGCTTTTCTTCCTTGGAAATTAGGGACTCCCAAACATCAATAAAGTGTTATTTCAAGTAAAACATCAGCGTAAATCTACAGAAGTCTGAACATGTGCGCGCGTCTGTTCTGTTGTGGTGGGGTTTCTTTTTTAAGGCAAATAAAGAAGAAAAAGACCCAAGTGTGTAACATCAGAGGAAGGCAAACATTTTACCTTGAAAGTATACTCTTAGTGCTTCAGCTCTTCTTCCCAACTTGCCAACAGCAGAACCCACACAGAGGTCTTTAAAGCAGTCTTAGTAACTTCAGTATTTATGTTTGGATGCTCAAGCAGCACAGTGGCACCTGACCTTAAAAGAAAAAGAGAAGAATTTAAAATCATAATGTCTTTTATTCTCGCAGTGACTAGTTAGGTCACCATGTACTACAGGCAGGCAATTACTTGTCAGTTCAGCTGCTCAGTTTAAAACACCTTAGGTCTCACAAAAGGGAAATCAGAAGCCTGGGGAATATTTAACACTGACAGTTAGCCCTGTGACAGAGTCAGATTCACATCATCTTTAGCTTCCAGGTGATCAGCCTTTTGGCTGGGGAGCCCTCATCTCGCTCTCACAGCTCTGCGTTTGGTTTCTTCCAAATTATATATCCAGCACATATAAGTTAAAGGGCTGAACGCACATAAAGCAGAAGTAAATGGAAGTGAAATCAGACAATCTAGAGCTCCACAATGTAACTAGAGACTGAAAGTCATTAATCAGCAGTTCATTTGACACTGGAAATTGTTAGGATATTTTATTTATTCAAGGGGAACAGTGTTGAACAAACAGAAGATGATACAGGCTTTTCCATCACAGCATGTGCAATCTGACTCGATAAAATTTAGGAATATATTAATATCATTAAGCAGCTGCATTTGACTAAAATAAACCAAATGGCTGACAAAGCTCTGTATCCTAGAGATCGCAATCACTGACAAAACAAGCTATGATACGCTATCTGAAACTATTTCAAGTGACCACAACTATTGCGGAAAAATATGGTTAAAATTGCCTCTGAGCATTACCTTTATGTGAGTTAACCACAGAGAGGAAAAAAAACAACAAATCAGTTGCATGAAAATACTCCATTTCATGTTTTTCTAAATGAAAAATGGTTGCAAAGGATGTGATTCCTCCAAACCACTCGGCACTGGTGTAGGGGTGGCGTTACTGGGATTAGCAGGCCACCAATCTCAGGGCTTTGGAAATCAGACACACATACAAAGTACTTTGCTGAGCACATTTCAGTCAAATTCTGTGTGAGCTAACAAATTCCGGACATATTAATGATGTAAAAAAGTGAACAGTACAGACCAAAGCTCTCTTTTGCCCTTAAAATACAGTTATTGATCATTTCCTTTTCACTTTCTTCCTCTCTTCCCCCCCCCCCCAAAAAAGAAAAAAGAAATCACACTACTAAAAATTAGAGAAACGAGAGCTTCTCTGTCATATACACACAGCCTAACACTTAAGAGCTTTTTAAGGATATTTATTGTTGAAGATAATCTTATCCTGCTTAGGTAGAGAGTTGATTAGCCAACATTTTTATTACATCATTATCTACAACCTTTAGGACATTTATTGATCTAGTCAGTAGGTAGAGTAGAAAACAGCTTCTCTCTCAAGAGCCTAGTATAGTAATCTCTGGTTTCTTTGCAGAACGAATTTTAAATGTAGAATTTTGCCGACTGAATTATACAGATCTAGGCAGCGCAAACACTTATGTAGCAGTGGCAAGCTAATCTGGAAAGAAAAAAAGGGGTATTCTTGCTCTGGTATAATCACATCCATATAGGAAATCATGCTAGTAAAATGAGACAAATAAGCACTTTGCAGACAACTATATGAAAAAGGTTACTGCTCATCAGTCTGCCCCCAAGCATCTCTGCAACACCATCTGCCAAAGGTCATCACCTCCTCAGCCCCAGCAGCACTACTCACATGTTTGCTTCCAAAGATGTTTCAGCAGAACAAGCCAGGTTAACTTGAACAGTTTAAACAAATTGAGGTTTGCTTAACCTAACGCTAACCTGGAAGTGCTCTTGGTAACCTCTGGAAAGGTATAAACACCTGGTAACATCTCATACCAGCACAACTGAACCTAGAGAGAGACACACACATTTGAACCCTGATTAAAGCCGTAGAGATAAGTGGGTAGGTTTCCCTAAAACAGAAGCACTTGCTTACAGAGATAGGTGATTTGAGGCTGGGTGGATTGAAAACCAAGACATAATCGAGGAACATAAATATCAGTGATTCCTTTTGTTTCTCTCCCAGACCATTTTCTGCTAGCAGTTTTAGAGCCATCAGTCTAGGACAAGTGGCTACAAGGAAAGTAACCACAGAGATGGTTCTGCAGTGGCATGCAGAGGGCATCGCATGCTTAAGGACTCGTCTGAAAGACAATAGAAGATCATTGGGATAAGCTGAACTTGGGGGGGCGGGGGGAGTGTGACAAAAGGTAGGGGGTCAACTGCTTACTTGGGAAGATATGGAAAGGACTCTGATGAAAGTCATTAGAACAGCAGTTAAAGAAGGCAAACTTATGACAAGAATTTTGACTTCCTGATAATCAATGCAGAGAAGAAAGCAAGATATTACAGGGTGAAAGCACTAACAGAAACTGCTCATTGAGAGCTTGAAATGAAAAGAAATGCTGAAGAAAATGAAAAAAGTAATTACTACTGTGCTCCTGTGAAAGACATGCCAATGTCCAATGTAGTGAGCTCGGTTTTGAAATGAGGTCAGTGTGAATTAATGTGCATATATGCCAAAGTATTTAAAGGTGGCAGGAGGCATCAATAAGCACAGAGAGATTTTGTTCTGGAGACTCCAATGGAAGACTTCCATATTCCCACAGAGAAGGGAATTTCTTTGATGGGAGAAACCAAATCAAGGCACTTGCTGCTATAATGAGAACATGAAAAAATCCAAAAGTAAAATATCTGCTTCAACTTTTGTTAGACAGTTGTCATCACTGGGAGGATTTATTTGGAGTACAGGACAGCATGGCAGCGTTGCTCTCTTTTTGTTTAGCACAACACTAGAGTTTGAGTTCCTGCAGCATGAGAGCAGATTTCCCTTCATTTCTACTGCTGCAAAGGGAGCCCACTGCATCTGTAATCAGAGAAAAACATTCAGTATAGGCGATGCCTCCCATAAGCATATTTTGCTGTTTACATTGGTGCACCATTTTCACCATTTGCAGAACAAAATAAGTGCTTGTTTGTGTCCATCACTTCTGACAAAGAGTTCTGTGAAAGTGTCACTGCTCCTTGCTGCAATGCTCTGCAAAGAGGATGAAGAACCAAATCGTTTGTGATCTTGGAAGGTTTCTTTCAGCAATTTTCCCATTTGCTGATTCACTGAGATAGTAATTGGGGGCTAGATGCATCAGTTACCATTACTAAGGGAGTGCAGGAGCTCATCACTTTCAAAGGCAGGCCTAGAAGGCTTATACTTACACAGTATTGATTTCAATGGGCTTTCGAGCAGGCTGCTGCCATCTACACATTTTATGGGATGAAGCAATGCCCAGCTGTGTGCAGCAGCCCCAGTGGGCAGCACAAAGATGAAGATGTGAAATTATCAAAAATTACAAGACAGTGTTTAAAGGGAAAGGAAAACTGAAAACGCAACTGAAAGGGAAAAACACTGGCCCATTGAAGTGGAAGTGTAAATAAAAGTAAATGTACCAAACCTTTTTCTGAAGAAAGAGTATGCTTATTTTTGGCAGCCAAATCAAAACTGCCAGGCCCACAGCTGGACAGAAATGGGTGTACTAGTAGACATTTACTGCTTCAAATAACGCTACAATATTTAGTTATAACTAAGAACAGCCTCAGAGTCTGCAAGTTTAACCTTTGGCTAGACATGCATCCAGCATCCCATCTGCTTTCACCGGTTTAGATATTCATGAAGCATGCAGCGTGAAGTACTTTTCATTTTTGCTATGCTTGGTAAATTAGCCCAGCAAGCAGGGAGTAGACAATACTACTAGATTCCTATTTGATGACTGGATTTGATTTGATGCATCTTTTAGTGTTTTGATCATTTGGACTGAAGATAAGACGCACACAATTTGGTAGCTGGCAAAGTGGGATTTAATAAGTCTCCTGTAAAACACAGCATGTATGCAAACAGCCCAGAGGATTAGACTTCACTTGCTTAGTTTAGAACTTGGTGCAGCCAACCTGAATAATCAAAGGGAGGAACAAAAGTTGTGAATCCCCTCAATGCATTGCTTCATTAGGATCTCCTTACAAAAAAAGAAAATGGGACTCATCTGATCAGCCAGATTTTATGGCATCTGATTAGACCACCATTTTCTCAGCAGGTCCCCTTTCTTTAAACTGTTGACTATGGATGGCCTGCTGAATAGGATGAACTTTGGACCGCTAAATTGCAGCATTATGGTTATTTAG
The DNA here is from genome assembly GCA_009867235.2 of Psittacus erithacus. Lineage (NCBI taxonomy): Eukaryota > Metazoa > Chordata > Aves > Psittaciformes > Psittacidae > Psittacus > Psittacus erithacus. The sequence continues at coordinate 16,457 of WYDI02032454.1, read as the reverse complement.
TGTAATTTATGAAAAAGAGAGAAGTCATGATCACCTACTTCATATTGCTAATGATATCTCCATTTATCAGAACAGGTATGAGTTTGGATCATCATTTTGCCTCACAGTCACAGAATACTGTTCAATTAGATACCAAAAAAAAAAAAAAAAATCATGTTTGCCAATGAGGCTGCACGAATACTAAATTAAGATTTAATAGTCCTTACATAATCATTTATTACTGTTGACTGTTTGCTGCCTTGCATTGTTCCACATCATCGCAGCGCATTTACTTCGAAGTTTTCCTATTCATTCAGTGTTTCTATTTGCATTTTACTGTGACTAATCTGAAAATAAAAAGAAAAAAAAAAACCCACCTGAACCTGATTATTGTGCTCTGCGATGTTTCATTTAAACAATTAACACCATAACAAATTAAAAAGATGCTACATTATAGTGACTTCAATGTGCAAGTGCTCTTACCCTGAATAAAAAATAGATTTCCAATTATAGAAATTATCACTTTGTCTTTTTTTCCCTAACAAATAAGACTGCCAAACACTTTCCATAGAGGCAAATTTCTAAATTGCTGATTATTACAGGTAATGATCTATTCACTATGTCAGCTTCCCAGCCATCCTTAGAAGCTGGAGTTATGCAAGTTAACAATGAACTATCAGGGAGGGGTGGAACACCACCAGTGAGCGATGCTACCAGGCAGAAGCCAATTATACAGGCATAGCAGAAGCAGAGCACATAAACACTGTGTCCTGCCTCAGATCCACACAGACCACTGGAAGAGTTTCTTGCTTCCAGCCCACTCACAAGTAGTTATATATTGTTAGCTGTGTAATAGCTGTATTGCTCTGTACTGGTAGCTGACCCATGCCCTGCTGCTGTCAACAGGAGGTTGTATGAGCACTTCTAGCCCAGCCCCAATGAGTCAGGAAGGTATAAGCCCTAGAAACACAGAGCCTTCAATCCAGCCAGATTGTTAGGCTAAAAGAGGTTTGAGTAGACCAAGCTGCCATGTTCAGACCAGAGGTGACCGTGTCCTCTGACTGAGCATCCTGGGCAAGCACTGTGGGATTCCCTGTCTGGAATGACTAAATGTGCAATAATTATTCCAGCACCACTTCTGGGATAAATGTGAATACTTCTTTCCTGTTGTGGTTTGAATCCACTTTGGAATAGTGAATCTACTCATGCAGCTCCTCTAAAAGAAGGCTCTGTTTTGATAGCTTTCTCCTGCAGTCAAGCCTCTGCATGGTTTATTTGGTGCCTTCTCTGCAGATTTTTCTATTCCAATTCAGATTCTGTATCCTCCACTAAGTAAAGTTTTTACATGGATAAAGAGTCAGCAGCTTTACAGCCCTCAGCAGGAGCTATTTGCTCTCTAGAATACTTTATTAGCAAGCTGACTATTACTGCAAGAGCACAGTGGGATTTTGCTATGGTCACAGTCCATATTTGCTGTTGCAGAGACCTTGAAATTACTGTTGGCTGATAAATACTCTGAATCTTTGGATGTTGATTATGAGAATCAAACTGTAGTAGATGAAACACCCCTCAAGCGCACTCAGGTAGGATGTAGAGAAAAACAAGCAACAAGTGAGGATATGCATGTCAATCCTATACCACAACACTACCTCTCAGAGGTAGCAGAGTTCATTGCACTGGTCTAAAACCTTAAACAACTGAGAACTATTTATTTCCCATGCTAAACTGCCATTTCTCAGTCAACAAAGGAAAACTTGCTGCAGCAATACTCCCAGGGAAAGACTTTTTCTTAGATTTGCTACAGTTCAGATTCATGAAGTCATTAGTTGTTAACCAGCTGCAAAATTATCCGCACAGCTCCAGCTATGCAATGTGGTCGTTTTTTGTACCCAAGAGAGGTCCTAATTTGTCCTCCCTCTTACTCTGTACACATTGTTCAAGCAGCTTCTCAATAGAAATGGTAAGAAACTCTGTTTAGGATAATATTACATGATGCCATGCCTCCAGTGTTATTCACTGTAATAGATACAACATTCATCTAAGATCAGCCTTGCAAAAAAAGCCTGTCTTGTACAAAATGGCTGTTTGTTAGGGAAGCCAACAAGGGGTTATCTCAAGCACCAAATGCAGTTTTCTAACTGGCTCTGCTAAATAAGATGCTGATGCCTCCCATCTGCAGTATGATCAGTAATAACAAGTAGAAGGGAGGAAGCTAGAAGAAAGCCATTAGTTCAGCTGTCAATGTCCATAACTGTCCACAGGTGTCATCAAGTGTGAAGAAGCAGTGGCAGCCATTTGACATTGCTGCCTTTGTGGAAGAAATTTTGACAACAGAGGCAGAATTTGTTAAATTGTGCCATTCCACTGCCAGAATTCATCAGCTCCTGGGACATGGAATCTGAATAAAAGATGCCTTGGAAGGTGAGTAGACAGAAATCAAGGACAACTCCTGGGTAAGATGCGCAGGCAGCACACAGACCTTCAACATCTTCTGCAAGTGGCAGGAGATAGAAGTCTGTAAAAGCTCTCTAAGCCTCCTATCACTACAGAATCTGTGTGTTGGTTGCTCAAGATCAGCATTGCTTTGGGTTCAGAGCAGAGGAAATTTTCTAAACGCCTTCTGTTGAACCTTCTGTTGGCGCTTGTGGAAGAAACCTTCCATCTTAGTGATTACCTGCTTGTGCGGCACTGGTAGAGCCCTCAACAAGCTCAGGAGACCCTCCAAGGGACCCCTCCACAAAAAATATGGTGGAAGTGGTAACACACATTACAAAGCTGAGGATGAATAGCAAACAAGGTTCAGAGGTAATTCATTCTCTGGGAATGAGTTTTTCAGGAACTAGGCTAAATGAAAGCATGACTGTTCCTGGATAACTTCTGCTGCTGGAATCACAGCAGTATCACCAAACAAACCTTGGAGACAGGAACATAAACAGCAACTTTTTGACAGTTCTCACCTCTGCACATACACTATTTCCCATATAACACAGAATAAAGAAGTAAGGGGTTCAAGTACTTAGAAATGATCCTTGGTCCAGAAACAGATTTTGAGCTGCATTGTTTATACAGTATGGGTAATATGTGATTGGCATTTAAAAAGCAGGTTTTCAAACTGGCTCAGATATGTTTCAGTAAGACTTCTCTTCTCCCTTGTGGAAAGATGCAATGTGTACTCTAACAATTATTACACCTTTATTCTGTGCATCAACTCTGTTTCTAAATGTCTGAACTGACAGCATGTCTGCTCACATGTGTCCAGTTGACAAATTTGGCTAACGGTAATGCTTTAGGACAAAATTATGAAAAAAATGACAAATTAGCAGTGGCACCTAATCAATAAATGACACAATATGGAACCTATGAAGCTGATAATGTAACCTCACAATTCCCTCATTTCATAAAATAAACTACTAGAGCTAAACACGTGCAAGAAGGTGTCTTGTTTTCAGTTAGTTTTCCCCCAACCCATAATAAATTTATCTGGAATTATATAGATTATAGTTCCAAAATTATTAGTAACATACAATTTTCAGAATCTGGCTATTTTTAACCCTAAACCAGCCATTAATAACTAGCCTTCAAAGTGCTGCTGCCTTAAGACACCCTTTAATGCAGTACAGCGTGCTTCAGAAAAAGTTCCCAGCTAGAAGATGATCACTACACTGAGTTAAAACAGGAAACAGAGTGACAGAGCAGTTCAATTCCTAACTTCCCCACTTCCTCTAGAAAAATACTACTACAGTACTGTCACTTTGGGAAGACCTCTTAAAATATTTCAAGACTTAATTGGCTTTCAAATAAATTTTCTGTCATTGCAGTCAATGTTAAAGAACCTCGGTAACAATACTGTGGAGTCTGAAATTACTTACCTTTATTCTCACAGCTAGCTTTGGTGACTTATCTAACCTCTGCAGGCTGACATTTCTCATGATGCGGTTTGCACAAAAAAAAAATTAAGTTTGTCTTCAGAAAATTCTGAAGAAAATCTGGTTTATGATTTTGAATTGATCAGAGAGCAAGCGGAATCAATCACAACAGAGAAATTACATTCAGGTGTTCCCCTTCTGCTATTTTCTGAGCATTCAGAGCATATCTAAATATAAAGAACCTAAATCAACCACGTACATCATGCATTGAGGGAAATGTTCTTTGTCAATTTATTTGCCTGGAGAAGTACTGAAGGTCCCCTCCACTCTGGTGGGTTAGAAGCAACTGATAAAATAAACTCCTTAAATTTTCTTTAAAAACCAGTTTGCAAAAACCAAATAGAACACTGAAAATGTCCAACACAGTAGATGCTGGCATGCTCAGCAGGACAGATAAGATAGACATTTCAAAGCCAAAAAATGGGACTGTTAAGAACTCACTAAACTAATACCCTTTGTTATTTCCAGGAAACGAGATGGAGTTGTTAACTAAAAGACAGTGTGCCCCTGAAGACAGGTTCGACTGTAAGACACACCAGAAAGCTGAAAAAGAAAAAAGGAAAAGGGAAAAAGGGAAAAACAATGCTTTTCTGCATTATGCAAGTATTGGGCCCCTAAAGCACCTGTCTGAAACCAAGGTACTCAAGTGCTATTCCTGCCCCAGGCTCTGGCCAGTAGAGGTGCTCACAGCTCTCCTCATTGTTTGTAAAGTGCTCTCAGCTATTGAGGGAAAGCAGTATGCAGTCGACAGATTTTTGCTGTTCCTCTCCCCTGGTCTCTGACACATACCCTCTCAGACCTTTCTCCTCCTTTAGGGATTGCAGCCATTATCTACAATCTTTGGAAGAGGAAAGAAGGAACTGAGTTTTCAGCTCACACAATAGATAAGAACTGCCCATCACGTTAGTTTCTTGTGACTCTGTATGGAAATCAGCACATATTTTTGCATGAAAGTACATTCAGCTGAACTAAAACAGCTACAAGAGGAGAGTCCTATATTGTCAGCACACATTAATGTTTTTTTCAGTGAAGAATTCAAAACCTTGCTGCTTTGAATACAGCAGCAATGAACAGAAGTTTCTATTTTTCAATGTGTTTAACAGGGGGGAGAAAAAAAATGAGACTTTGAAAACAGAGGAGTCTACTAAAAAAAGAATGCTTTAACGTCGTGATAAAGAAAAACAATGTTAACTCACATACGCAAACCAGACCTGTTTGCAGCAAGGACTATACTTAACATCTATCCTGAAAAGCCTTATGCATTTGCTTACCTTTACTCTTACTACTTTTTTTATATACTTGTAAGTATTACTTTTAAGAATACTCATATTCCAAAGCAACAGAGAAAGGCACAGATAATAAATAGGTGAATAAAAGAGGCTCTTTTGCTTATCTTGAAAAACTGGGCAACCATACACATTGATGTATTTTTACCAAAATCCCTTAAACACATATTTCTGACTATTACATGTATCCTTGAAGCAGAGAGCATCACAGCTTCCCTAACCACACCTACAGGCATGATTTCATTGCTTTAAATCTGTGTTACACTAAAACAGTTCACACCACATTCCTTGCTCACAACTTCCCTCCTCTTGCCCTGAAACTTGCAAGAGTTAATGCAGCTGAAAAATCATTCTGGAAGAAAAACATTAGTTTACAGTAGCATCAGTTTCTTGATCCAGGTGACTACAAGAACATTAGGGAAGGCACAAAGCAGAAGGTAGCACCTTTAGCTGCAACTCAGATTTAGCATGAAACAGTATCCTAAGTCCTTCAACCCTTACTGCCCAGCACTGCTATGGCATGAACACTGAGCCAATAAAACAGCATATAACATTAACAAAATGCCAGCCCAGCACTTGAGGGTGTTTGGCAGGAAGATTTCATTCCTTCATGCTTGGACTCATACCGCCCAACATGTGCAATGATCTCCAGCTTAAGTAGCCATGGTAAATTTTGGGTCAATTTACATACACCTCTGCACAAGACCTAAAAAAAATAAATAAACCTCCTTTCAAAAGATGTTACTATCACCTAGGACAAGGGGGAATGGCTTTTAACTGAAAGAGGGTAGATTTAGATTAGATATTAGGAAGATGTTCTTCCCTGTGAGGGTGCTGAGGCGCTGGCACAGGTTGCCCAGAGAAGCTGTGGTTGCCCCATCCCTGGCAGTGTTCAAGGCCAGGCTGGACGGGGCTTGGTGCAACCTGGTCTAGTGGAAGGTGTCCCTGCCCATAGCAGGGGGTTGGAGCTGGATGAGCTTTGAGGTCCCTTCCAACCCCTCCAAAGCATTCCATGTTTCTAAGTATGATTACAGAACCTTTGAAAATTTAACCTCTCAGATAATTTATTTTCTGAGCCCCCAGAGAAGGCTGTCTCCAGCCCAACATTTAGAACATTGGGAGGTGCAGAATATACCCCTGATTAATATTCATTACAATGAAATGTGTATCTATCACTTCCTGTTACCATAATGAAGAGTTAATTTAAAAATCTGATTGAGAGCTAAAAATGCTTGTTGTTAAGCTGCCTGAATGTAAGCAAACCCGCACAAAATACCTGCTAAAGGCTAGATCTGCAGCTCTTGACTGTGCCCAATGGCTTATATCTGTGCTAACGGAAATGCCTATCACCTACCCAGTGCTTTCAACCCATAAACATTTTATAAATGCTACCATTGCTACAGAATACCAAAGATCAGGAAAGTAAGGAATAAATGGGAAAAAAACAAAGGGGTGGTGGGGAGCACCAAATGTTATTTGCATAGCAGATGTAATGATTGATCCTCTAGAAATTGGTAAAAAACCTTGTAATTACCTTCAGAGTAAAATCCTACACATACTGCTGCATATCAGTGTGGATAACCACACTAACCAACAGTCAGTCCCACATTCTTTCAGGTTAAAATGTTCAACATACCTTGAAAAGAAGCTCTTTTCTACCTTTAATACTATTTGTAACACACTGAGCCCTTTGCTCACCTATCTAAGTGCTGCCCTATAACCAGGGCCTTTGCTTTTGGATAATCCTATAATCCTTCACTTTTAGAAATCTGTCTCCATATTCTTTTACTGTTTGTATCAATCTCATGCTTTGGCCAATTTTGGCAATCATATCATTTTTGAGAGGTTTGGTTTTGGTTTTCTTGCACCCCTGTGAAGCTTCTTTTACTAATTATAGTACAACAGAAGGCATCACTATGTTAAGACGCTGTCCCCTCTGCAAGGAAGCGCAGGTGGAGCAAGTTGTGGAGGGCCATTGCTGAGCAGCACTTTGCACAGGTCTAGGCTATCATAAGAGGTCTTTTCTGATGTAGCTCAGGGGAAAATTAATCAGTCTTGATCAGCCCTAACCCAACCCTCAGCATCTCTTTTTTCTATATACTCAGTCATATCTTTATTAATCCCATGTAGGAGATTAATATGAATATGAATTAATATGAATGTCTCTTTTCCAAAGGAGAAGAGCCAGGGGAAAGATGTTTCTGGGTTACCTGGATTTTGTCTGCTTATCATCAGGACAGATAAAAGCAAACGAGCTGCTTCATTCAGACTGTGCTCCACCCTTGGGTGGAAGAGAGAAAAGGAATGCAGTCCCCTCCCAGCAGCCAGACCCAGAGAGGCCTCCACCTCCTTCCTGGCCAGCACTTTTCATGGGGACTTCACAAACCAGTGTAGCCTCCCTTCCCCATCTGATCATCACAGATAACAATAATGCCAAGTAGGAGATTGCTTTAGGACTCAATAATAGGTTTGTTACACTTAGAAGTCACAGGCTTGACACCTTGCCTTGCTGTCAGTGTCCATATGCCTAGTTAGCACAGAGAGCAGTGGAAAGCCTTGACTCCTGCTGGAATTGTTCAACCAGAGTTGCTTATAAATGTGAAATTCACATGAAATCATTCTCAATACCTCCTAGTCTTCCAAAAGACATTTCTGGCAGGCAGCATTGGTGGAACAGCATTATCTGCTTACTTATTAGTGGTCCCTAGAGCACTACCGCCTGTTAGCTAGTGCACAACTTGCTGTGCTCACGGCACTGGCTGACACAGGGAGATGACACAGTGTGGGGCAGTCACGGCTACACCAAGACGCCCCGACATAGACAGCACAGCCACGAGAAGGTAGCTGCTGAGCTCAAGCATCACACATTCTAGGCAGGCTAAAATCAGTCCATTTCCCTCTGAAATGCCACTCTACCGGGTACAGCAGATCAGCAGCCCATTCACAAGCTACTGAGCTGCCCGGGCAATATAGGTGGGGTGGACAGCAGGGAGTGGTAGGCTGGTCTCCTGCCTACAGCTATGGATCTCCTCGTCAGTCCATTCACTTAAATGGCCATCAACATGGGGCTGGCTTCCATTCATTCAGATCCTGCCTGTAAATCATTCTGAGCTGGAACATTTATGTCCAGATCCTGGCTGAGCCTGATTTACACTTCTACATATAAGGGTGAGACTTTAGCACCTTCCTCCATGGCCCTCACTAGTGCACTAAACACAGAAACCACAAGTCAGTAAAGCTCTCTGCTGTGACTGCCCAGTGTTCAGAATGTCTTTTCTCTTTATTTTCTCCGAATAATTTCCAAGCTGAGTATTTTTCTCCTCTAGTTTTCTAGCTATATGGTGGGTGCCAAACATTTTCACTGCTGGGGCTGCACTGGTGACCCGGATGAGGGGAGGACATGGCACCAATCCTGCTGGTCTTCACTGTCTGCAAGAATTTCCAGAAGCCCAAGTTTCCTAGCCCTAAAAGCTGGAATTACAAAACTAACTGCCTTCACTGTATTCCTTGAAAAGCACTACACAAGCGCTATAGTTTAACAGTACCAAGATTGTGTCCAGCGGCACATAAGATGACAGCTAAGTCAGGTATTGAATAAATCAGATCTGTGCACAGCTCTTCTAAACTATTGCAGTACAAGGCACTAATATTCACACTCTCTGCACTGCTGTGAGCACTAAGAAGCACTAAGAATTCTGTGCTGTTTATTTAGGGACTGGAAAAGGTGCTGTAAATCCCTGAGGGATCTGATGCACAACGATGCACATTGGATTCAGCAGTGGAACCTACAGAGATGCTCCCTTCAAATGCAGTGTAAATACTCTGGGCTGTGAACGATAAAACAGGAGTAACAGTGGTTTATACTGATGAAACAACCTGTGAATTGCAGCAGTTCAGGAGCACATCCTTGCTGCAGTTCAGCTTTAGGCAACAGGTAACAGACAGAGGAGCAGGAAAAGCAGCTGAATTGTTCGGCATGTCGCCAAGCTGCTGAAGAGGCAGTTCCCAATGCATGTATGCCTCTAACTGCGCCGAGGCTGAGTTTGTTAGGTACCAGTGAAGATTGTAAGTTTGATCTATTGCTTGGCATTGCAAAGAGTCACCATGTGGTAAATATTTGTTAAATTAATTGCAACCACGAATCACTTAAATTGTCACATATTAAAGCATAACAATGACTTCGCGTTTTTTATTGCAATACTTAAACTGCACTTTCCACAGAAGTGCCATTGTTTAGGGAATGTAAAGAATAAAAATGAAACCTTGGCTTTAATGCTTTTTTGAAACCAAATGGGTTTTATCTATTTTACAGCATCCTTACTAACATCTTCTCTAACATTTAAGTCTATAATCTATACCAGTGGTTAGCATCAATAAGTTAGCCACCAGTTGTATTCTCCATCATAAATGTAGGTCCCATTCTTGCAATTGTGTCTTTTCTGATATGTCAAAAAAACGCATAGTATTTTAATTGAATTACTCACACCTGCCATAGTGGGCTTGGAAAGCAAGTCTCTTTTTCCCAGAAGGAAGAGAGGAATTTACCAGAGAAGGTTTAGAGCTTAAGAGAACATGGGGTTAATCTTTTGGGCAAGATAATAGAAGGTTGTCCTGAAAATGTTTGGCACCCACCAGATAGCTAGAAAACTAGAGAAGAAAAATACTCAGCTTGGAAATGATTCGGAGAAAATAAAGAGAAAAGACATTCTGAACACTGAGTCTGAAGCTAATAAATAACTTTTCTAGATTAGCCCTGCAATTCAATTACATAAATCAGTTCACTATGTCTCAAGCAGTTGCCCAGCTCCCACAGGTGAGGAAGGATACATAACACATGTAGAAAGAGAAAAAAAGTTAAGTGACTCTCTTTGGCAGAAAAAAGCCTCAAATATTTTCTAATCTATTATAGAAGATTAATAAAATACAGTCTATCAAAAGCTGTACCACTTCACCTAAAGGCATAATCTTATATTGAATTATCTTCTGTGCGTGAACATACCCTCTATGCATTCAGGCCTTAACATTTTTTGCTTTATAATCTGTAAACCTATGCTAAAGGTACGTATTTCTAATCTCTAGGGATCTCTTATCATTATCCAGGGATGTTGTAAGGCTGCTAAGATCCTGGGCACCAGGGAGTACAGATACTTGTGCCTGATCTCACTGAAATCTGCACAGTGATTTGAGGCCATTCCTGGGTGGAATGTGATGTGGGAAACCAAAGTCTGCTTAAGATATGAATGCAGATGCAGGATGGCATCCAACAACTTCCAGTCCCTTTGATGGCTCACTCATTTACTGCGACTGATGAGGCACTCTGGCATCCCCGAGGTTGACCAAGTGATAATTAAGGCATTGTGCATTTGTTATCACCTTGTGTGAGCTGCCATTTTAACTCAGAAACGTTGAAAATTCATCGAAGGGTGAAACCCAGCAAATTCATGAGTTCTCTTAGGAGCCTACTTCATACTCGAACTGTGCTTCTCAATGCTATACTGTGAACCAGGCTAACCAGCAACTATTACAGAATGGAAGAACTGCTAGAAAAGAGTCACGAGTCCCCTTTAACTTCAGATTTCTGCAGCACTGTTGGCCCTGCACTCTTCCTTTTTCCCTTACAGCTACAGCTAACCATCTCGCATTTTCAAGCTTTCCATTTGATACATGGATCACTGACCTTCTCCTAGCCGATAGGATCAAAAAACAAGAAAGGTGGTGTAGTGCTATGTAGCAGCACTCAGAAAGCCTTCAACTTAAATGAGCCTTCCTATGTGACACACTTGGCAATATTTTAGTTTTCTCAAGTGAGCTAGCACACCTGAAGTGCTCACCATCATATGGCGGATGGATAGCTGTCTCACACTAAGAGAGAAGGAAAGCATGAAAGACAGCAGACCTAAGCAGTTCATGGAAGTTTCTGCTAGATCTTGAAGAGTTAAATGTGCTCTTTTTAAGAAAGTTTTTGGATTTACTAATACTGGCTGCAAATAGGATAAACTCAAAGGAGTAATGTGTGGCAAATGCCATCCAAATGCTGTTGGCTGCCAGAGTACTCTACTGTCCTTTTCAACTCTCCTTGTACTAGATACCTGAGCAAAGCTCTTCCTCACCACTCTCCACTCATGTCCCATGCAGCCATCATTGCTCACAGAGACACTAATGATGCTTCTTTAGCTGAGTAACTGGCACAATCACTTATCATCTCCTCTGAATTAAGTCAGCAACACCTGATATAGGATGAGCTTTTCTGCTCTAGAAAAAAAAAAAATCAGCCTTAGTTTAAGAAAGGAAACCTCACTTTGATAAGCCTTTTTTCTACTTATATTTCTTAATAACAGCAGCAAAAGGCACTCTTTCCCCCCTTCATTCCTGAAACAACCGACAACTTTAATTCTCACATGTAAAAGGCACTTTTGGTGGTTTTGCAGAGTTCTCCTGGATATTGCAGTGAAATTCTGTTGCAGTACAGGCTTTGGAAGTGAAACCTACAGTAAATTTTGATTTCTACCACACCTTCGTAAAACTAGTTATTCTACACTAAAGCATATAACAGAGATGGATATCTTGACCATTAGAGCCAGAAGCAACAACTCTCACACAGATGATAACCTCTGAGTAGATTCCTAGTTGTGACCCACTGCTTACATAAAACTGTCTTACTAAAGACATGCATCATGCCCATGAAAATACATGATTCCAGTTATACTACATGTTTTTCAAATAAAGAACCTGGACCACAATGCAAAAATTACATTACCCATGTATTTTCCACCTCCATTCCCACCAATGACTATCAGTGCAATAGCTGACCTCCCCCAGACAATCTTTTCCAGGCACATCACCGCTCAAGTTAGCAACTCAAAACACAGCAGAGACAAGATGAAGAGATAAGCACCCAATCCTGCATTCCTCCCACACCCAAAGCTGCCAGCCAGAGGGCGGATAAAGACAAGGGAGCTGGCTCCCAAGAGTAGTTATGCTTGAAACTGCTCAAATAATGTTGCTAAATGGTTAAGTAACAGCATCTTAAGACTATTTTAGGATGGGGAGGCAGGGGCTGAGTATGTGCTTGACTGTTTATTCCTCTGCATGTGTTTGTGTCCGTTCCTAATGGTCCATTTAGGCTTGCAGAAATACCTGTTGTCAGTTGACTCCAGACAGTACCCAAAGCAGACACAGAGAACAAATCCAATGCCCTTTGCTCACAAAGGCCCAGTTCACTAAATTTTAAAGTCGTCTGTATACTTTAAGCTTTAACGACGTTGCAAACAAACAGGCAGCCATTACTATGATATTTTATCTGGTTGTATATGCAAGGAAAATGGATTCTAAACTGTGAACTGTTGTTTCAGAATGCACAACATAAAGCCACAGAATTTAACTGGGATGTTTTGGTAGGATGCTGTACAGAAGGGTCACATAGAGTGAAAAGGCTGAATAAATCCCATGGCCAATTACATGGTCACTGAATCATGAAAAGGCCAGGCTCCTGGAATTTTGCAGCTGCTAGTAGATTCAACGGATGCATCAAACCAGCAGCAAACTCAGCTACAAGTTACCCTGCCACAGAATTCATCTGAAACAAAATAAACTTAGATCAAACCCCCACAATTTAAAACTTGCAAGGGAACACTGATACATGTTGATTATCTTTCAATGTCTTTAGGATACATCTGTATACACAAACCTTGTAAAATGCCTTTTGTGTTTAAAGAAAAACATGATACACACTTTAAGAGATTATACGCTTAATGAAATTCAGCCAAACATTTAATTGTGTTTGTTTGTTGGGAGAAGGAAAGGAATCTTTAAATTAAAAATACTTGAGTGAATTTGTACTGACTGGTTTCTCAAGTTCCGCCCAGCTTGTAGCACAAAGCACCTTCCACAACTTACAAACACATACAGGGCCTTGTGAGCACCAGGGAGGGCATGCAGATCCTTCAGATCACCAAAGCCATCACACAAAGCCTCCAGTGAAGCTCAGACAGCGCTGAGTGGCTGAGCCCTCCCCACACACTACTAGTTTGGCTGTCCCTAAGTAAGCTCTGGCAGTTCACACTAGGGAAAAATAGGAAACAATTACATGGCCTATTTATGTTCCCTCTACCAAGGCGACAAAGCCTAAGATTACCAGCCCTCTATCATGAATAATACAGTGTATACAAAAACACAATTAGTTTAAGCTAGTATACAGTTGAAAAAACTGCAGCATGCAGCTAAAGAGCTGGCATATATACATTTCTGTCTCCAAGGCCATTAACCCTTAGCAGAGGTGTAAGGAGAAAACTGAGAGCACTTCCCTCTTAGGGCTGCTGGAGCTGTTCTGGAGCCAAAATTAACATAAGGAAATGCTGCAGACAGGACAATAATAAGCCCAGTTCTGAAATTTCTCCTCTGAACAGTGGGCAAAGCATCAGAGAAAAGGGATAACTACTGTCTCTGCCACTGCCTTACTGGGTGTCACTGGACCATTTTCCTAATGTAACTGAGTTGCACTGATTTCCTCTCTAAAATGCTTTGAGATCTAACATGGAAACAGTATTAGGAATGATTACCAAACCACAAGTTCTGTCCCAGTATAGCACTCCCAGGCTTCCATGACATTCAGGAATGCACCTGATTGTGAATGTTTCAGTCAGAGTAAATAAATTCTTTTACAAATGACTTGAGTGCTTTAGTTCAGGAAGCAGAGCAATACAGAGAAACTTACTGGAAACACAAGTCAAACTGAACAGCTTATATTAACTGCCAGTGCTGACTCACAGAAATTACATGTAGAGCATAGCCACAAAACACTGATCTCCCTTTCTTCCAACACAAGATTCTTTGTGGTTCACACATCTATCCAGTCCTGCTTTAACACCTGAAACATTCTCTTGAAGAGAACCTCGTATGTGTGACTCTCATTTTCCTAGCATTCCTTTCCATTTCCTAGCATTCCTTAAAACTAACTCAACTTTTCCTGGTTGTTTCATAGGGCACCACCAGCAGAAGTACTTTTTCAAGTTGCATCCTTCAGGTTAATTCCCTTCACTAGTCATCACACTCCTTCATATATCCATCTCTTTATATCTCTCCTGAGAATGTCTTCTAAGCCTCTTGCCCCAGAGTAATTTCTTTGGCTGTGGTCTCAGACTTATCCAACTGCTGCTCTGTGTGACTGACAAAGCGGTGAAGACATGGATGCTACATCCCTGGTACCAACACGTGGGAAGCCTGCATCAACATCGTGGTCACCTACCCTTTATCTGATTTAGCTTTTTTTAATTAAAAGCACATATTCTTCCTGTATGTCAGTACAGTGCCGCTGTCACACACGTGTCATTTGAGAGATTCTTTAAGAGCAAATGACAGATCATTACTGGATTGTGAAATGTCATTTTCTCTACCTACCAGCGATGACATAAATCCACAGATCCCAGGATCTCTGTTATGCATGGCAATTTCTACATGATCTAAATTTTCATTATACAAGTAGTTTCCTAGCCTATTGGTTCCAAGAACACCTCGACAATGCAATCCTAAATAGTTCCACATGCATTTATGCATAATCTACTGATACTTCCTATGCCAAAAGGTATATGTTCATATATGTATGCCATATGAAACATCCAAGTAGCCACAGGATATTCTTTTAGTAGTTTACCTATGCTCTCACATCATCTGTTGCAGTCATGCTGCTCCATGCTGTGTCTTTCTTAAGCTTTTACACTGCAGCATATCAGAGAAGATGCTGTAGGGAGAATTCATTGACTGTACTGTGACCAGGGTACAATTCTGGTATATACTTATATATTGTTATATACTTATATATTTTAAGGTCAAAAAGGACCATTATGATCCTTTACCCTAACCCCCTGGGGTACAGCCAAGACTATTAAATTTTACCCAGCAGTTCCTGCGGTGGAGAGAATTATTCTCTCCTACTGCATAAGTGAACTCTACTGAGCCCAACAGCTTGTTATTCATACTGTAAGGCAAGCAGCACCTACCACAATTTGAGTGATGAAATAAATAATAATGCAGCCAACCAGAATGGGAGACAAGCTAACAAAATCCTCATCGAAATTCAGCAGATCTGGGCTAGCTCCCTCCCAAAGCTCCTCTGTCCTTCCCTTCACTGGCAGATTTTAGGGACAAATGCCAGTAGATCTCTATTGTTCCTGTTCATTCTTCAGTTACAACTGATTTTTCTGTTGTGCTCACACTTCAAGGTAAGGATAAACTAGATTCTGATCACAGTATGCATACTGAAAAAGTAACTATGAGACACAGAAAATGCAGATGTATTTTAAATACAAAATAACATCACATTATTTTCTTCACAGTTTTTAAATAATCTTCAGAAGTGAAACATACATGTTTCAAGGTGATAAACTCTTTTCATCCCATTATCTTTGGGCCTTCCCCTTCCATCTCCATTAGTTGTATCATTCTCCTTTTTTACATCTAACCTCCCTGCCCAGACTTCACTAAATGGACTCCGAAAAAAACCCTCTTGGTACTATTTGTCACAATGCCATTTACTTCTCAAGTCTGCAGCAAGAGAATGATATTTGTGATTAAATCATAAAAGCCTACTTTTAAATTGGTACTCTGTCTCTAGTCCTCCTTCCCACATACACCACTGCAGATCACGAACACTGCCTTACAAGGCTTCAAAGAAAAGGGAAGGGTCTCAGTTTAGATGGAACAATGCATTTCACAGAGTCACAGCTTTCACTTACCTCCCATGCTGTGGGTTACTATTTGCTTTCCCACACTTCCCTTTGGGCTGCCAGTCTTTGGAGCTGGAATTAAGACAGGCACAAATGGTGATTAAACCTGCTTAGGTATATGAATGAATGTGATCATCAAAATCACACCTAATGCTTTAGAAATTAGGGAAAACAAATCCTATTCCACTGAAAAGCCTGGGTCTAAAGCATATTAAAATAAAAATGTTTGAGGGTTACTTAAAAAAAAAAAATAATTGTGATGCAATTTTGCAAAATAAGTCATCTGTTTCCCTTTGGAAAGGTTCTTGCTTCTCATGAAGTAGGCAAGGTATCCCAAAAGCTCTCCCTCCCACTGGAGATACTTAAGCCTATGCTTACAACCCTGACTTTCTTATCTCCCTTATGACGAATGTCTGTTCTACTTGTGTCCTGGGTTCAGCAGTAGCAGTCATTTTTCTCCTTCTTAGCAGCTGGTGTAGTGCTGTGTTTTTGACTTTCAGCCTGGGAACAGCACTGATAACACCGATGTTTTTAGTTGCTGCTCA
>WYDI02032453.1:31847-45124 GCA_009867235.2 Psittacus erithacus | reverse complement strand
AGCTGGCTCATGTTCATTTTCTCATCGACCAACACCCCCAAGTCCTTCTCTGCAGGGCTGCTCTGAATCTCTTCTCTACCCAACCTGTAGCTGTGCCTGGGATTTGGCCTTGTGTATTTGTCCAAGCTATGAGCAAAGTGTGCAAGGTGAAGAGAAGAGCAGAAAATCAGGAAGACTCTTTACATCCTCTGTCTATGTCATTTGCAAAGATAGGCAGAACGGGAGAAACATTATCTGGACATAAACAAAAACAACAGTAAAACATTGGTGTGCAATATTTGGCTGTAATTGCTGCTGCTGCCCCAGCTGAATATCCTGCTGGGTACTTCTTCCACTGTCACAGTTCAGCTGCTACAGACTCCAGCATGTCCATTGAAGATACTGGTGACAAGCCTGTTTTGGTACCATCAGAAGCCTGCTACTGCCTGGAAATTATTTCTTCACCTAGAGCTGCAGCCTGGTTTGGTAGTGCAAGAGTGTGAAACCCATGACATATAGGAAAAGCTTACTCTAAACCCGTATCTTAAAATTCTGTTTAACACATTCCACAAAAAAAACCTCTGACTCAGACTCCAAACAGAAAGATGTATTTTATCCCTAAGGAGGAAATGTTGTTATAGTGAGAATGAAGCATTTGGTATTCCTCCCCTGATTTACTTGCTCCTAAGTTTACTATGTAATATACTCATGTGGGTGGCTTTTCATTTCACCTAACTAGGACTAAGCCTATCTGCATATTCTACACATTTTTTTTTTTATGTATTTAGGATACACTTTAGTTTTAATTGCCTTCCTTCTTTTTCTTAAAATGAGGAAATCTCTATTCATGAACAACCAGAAATGCCATAGAAATACAACAATTTTAATTAACACAACCAAACCTCTCTTGGCCACAGTGATCATGTGAGCAAGCTGAAAAAGTGCTGATTGAATGCGATGTGTGCATTGCATTGCGACGGGTTACATCACTAGTCGTAACATGATGTAACCCAACGCAGCATGATGTAAGCGTCGTTATACATTGGAGGTTTAAAGAAACATCAGCATTCCCTTTATGTCCCTCTGCCCCTTTCCAGGAATGTGCTGTCATTCTTCATGTGGGAGTGAGTAACTTATGCCCGTTACCAGTCTGTGAATGCTTACGTCTTATTCTTACTTACATGAATGGTCCCCTTTCTAATTATGGACAATGAAGCCTCAATCCTTAAAAGACAAATGTTACTTTTTTCTATGTACATATAAGTATGGTTGCTGTCTATTGATTATCATAGATTTCTGATGAAAATGCAAAAAAACATAATAATTCAGATCTAAATTTAGTGTTTATTCAGTTTTTTTAATTGGGTAGCTAAATCCATGGAGTTTAAATACATCTGATATGCGTTGCCTGATGCATGTGCAAAGCAGTGTGAGGATCACAGCTTTTTTTTCCTTTTTTTTTTTAAATTGTTTGCAACTTGATGCATTTTTTTATGCCACTGCAGCTCTCAGTCAGTTCAGTCTGTCTTCCATGTGGATGTTAGGGTCATTCACCTTGCACTTCCCATTGCTATTGCTTCTTTGAGGGCAGATATTTGTGTATTTCTTTTATTACTCTGTCCATTCTGAAAGTAAGTTATCAGGCACATGCACTGTAGATTTGAAGTAACCTTTGAAACTAAGATGCACTTTTTGATACTTGCGTGCAAGTAATTGTATGCTTGGCTTTTGTGTTTTGAGAAAGTATTTCAAGACAGCTGTGAAGCACACAATGTTCTAAAGATGAACAGAGGTCTGCATTTTATCCTAAGAAAATAGCATTTATGTTATGATACTAAAGTTGGAAAAGAAAAAGATGGAATAGCACAATCAGTTTTAAAGGTGGAATGAAAATAAAGCAAGAAGAAAACTTTCAGAAAACTTTATTTTATGATTCTGTGATTCCAGGTGAGTACTAGGATCAATAATAAGTCAAGTCCTGCCTTCAATCCTAATACGACTTTAGCGCCTGCTTTTGATTTCACTGCTGTCACATCTTGAATAACTACATTGTTATATAAGTCAGTGTGCTCTGTGATATCATTAAAAACTGAAGTTGTAAGTGTTGTATAAGACCATACCAAAAATTTGTATGCGGTTCCTTTCTCTCAAACTGTTAGCTCTCGTATGCATTGAGGTAAGGAATGCTGGTGTTGCAAGAGATTTCTGTTTCAAGAAACTTCATGGGAATTTTCTTCCCAGTTATACTGGTGACTGATCTGTGATGTGACAGACATAATTCATGCTCTCTGCTCCGTAAACTCAGTTTGAACTTAAAGCAGTCCTGCTTATCCCAATAAAATTAGACATAACTGTCTTTTCTGTCTTTTGTTGAATTGTCGGTGTCAGTTACATGGTGTAACATACCTAGAAGTTAATACAAAATGCTAATAAGGGGTCTGTATATCTGTGCATTATGACTTCTTTATTTAAGCATTACCATTTTTGTTGAACTGTTAAAGATTAAGGCTTTTAATATATATTCAGTTACTTAGAGGAATTTAACACTCCTGAATTTACCAAAAAGTTAAGTCTCACTTCATACATGCTATAAATGCACACTGGTATTGTGATTTTTCTGTTCTCTCGATTTAACTGAGGGTTCTAATTGAATCTTTTTTTCGTGCAAGACCATTTTTGTCTTCCAGGAATAGAGAGTATGGAAGACTTTATATTTTTGCTGTGTTCTTTCTGGAAATGACACTGGATGTGAATGTATCATTCCTGATGAGACCTGACATACCTGATTATTATACACTAATGTACAAAACTACTATGTTTTCAGAAACAATTCATGCTGTCCTTTGACATTCTGAGTGTTTTATTTGTCTGTTTTCTCAAAGATCTCATTGCTATGACTAGAGTAATGCCCAAGCCTTTTTCTTGGGAAGCTGTGGATAATTTGGATCTTCATAATTCTGTATCTGGCTCAAGTTACTTTTTCCACTGTGCATGACTCTTAAGTTTTTAAACCTACTACTGTGTAGATATCTCCATATCTGTGCTAATGTTGCCTTTTATTCCAAGAGAAAAGAGAGAAAAAAGCATACCTTGTTTGCAATTTATCTTAATCTGGGGCAGATATTTCACTTACTGCAGTCATATTTCACAGGCATTTAGATGTATGTTTGACTTCAGTTACATAAATAGCACCTTAAGTATCATCCATCATTTAGCTTTATAAACTGTCTTTGAAGATACTAGTACTCACTCTGGCCTGGCTGCTATAGTTTCTGTTACTGGAAAATTGTACAATATCATAATTCATCCCCTTTTCCAGATCGTTAACAGAATGTTACACAACATCAGATTAATATAGAGAATATTTCACTAGACTATTAATCTTTTCATATGTTGAAAACTGACCTCTGGTTACAACTGTGTGGCTTGATTTTAATCCATTACTTACTTCGCCTTATTCTATGGGAATAATTATGTTCTCATCATCTTCCCGCAGATAAAGGGTTTATCAAAGACTTTTTGAAAAGTGAAACAAATTTTATCAACAAGTTTCTTCTATCAAGTGTTCTATGAAGAGGCCTAAAGATTTCTAGGAGATCAAAGAGTGATGCTTTTTCTTTAAGGACATCTGTGGGTTATTTTCTGTCTGCGCATCTAAATGCTTTATAATGCTTTTAACTGCTCTTTTCCTTAGGCTATTGTAACATTATTTTTCTTGATTTTAATATGCACATTATCTGGTCTTAGAAATCTCTTTTGTCTTCTATTATAGCAGCTTATTTTAAGTAGACACTGAAGTATTTTGATAGCACATCAATAATTATATCATTAAACCCTTTTTGAGAATAAAATAGTGGTTTATCCTTAATGCATCTAAGGATATAGGTGCTGATGTTTACTCTTCTGACACTTCAGTTTATGAAAATATGTTGTAACTGGTTTTTATTTATCTTTAATTCTCGGGTACTCCAAAATAAATGCATATTATTTTGTTGCTTCATGTAAAACTAGATACCCAGAGAAGAAAAAGAGAGTAAATACAGAACAAAATAAAATTAAAAAAATATGGAGTCAGAGAAACTGAAAAAGCGTTCAGTTATTACTGAACACTGAAGATGAGCAATAACTGAAGGCAGCATGAGATTGAATAATTTCTGTAGTCTAGTGTAGTGGAATATAAATTATGGGTAGTCAAACATGACCCTAGCGTAAATTTAACTGAAAAAATAGATCTTTATGAAATAAAAGCATGAGGGAAAAGAAGGATCAAAGACTTGTAAGGAAGAAGTAAGAGCATAATTTTAGAAAGATAACCAGTGTGAAGAAAGGATGGTGCTAGAGGATGCAAAAACATGTAAAAGAATGAAAAAAGAGCTGGAAGAAAATAATTTGTCAGATTATGTCAGGTTTCTGCCTGTGGAAATCTGTGATCTACTTTTAGAGAGAGGGAACATTATCAATTATTTTAATGGTCTGTTTTGTACCACGCTGCTGATATTAATGGATTTGGAACCTATTTTCAAAGGCAAGAGTCAGAATCACATATTAGGGGTTACTGGAATTGCTGCTTTTTACAGCAAAAATTCATAATAAATGTAAGAGGGAAGCCATGTAGAGACCTGTGAAATGAGATACTAAAATGAAATGTGATAGTCAATATAGGACAGAGAAGGGCAATGCACTTTGATCACTAAGAAAATTATACCATCAGAGTTAAAATATGGGTGACAGCAAAGGTTTATTTAAATGCTAAAAGGTAGAAGGATGTTTGCACTAAACTCTAGATGCAAATTTTGCAGAATGTCCCATCACAGTTTTGTTGCAGAAATTATTAAACATATGCAGAACTAATGCATCATAGATTTTAGAAAACACGCAAAATAAAACCACACTCCTCATAATGGTGGCCACACTTCTACTCAGCGAGCAGTATGATTTTCTTTCTTGACTGCAAACGCACATTGCTGGCTTATGTCCAATTTTTTCATCCACCTGTACCTACAAGTCCTTCTCCACAGAGCCATTCTCAATTCCCAATTCATTCTTCCCCAGTCTGTATTGATACTGGGGATTGCTCAGAACCAGGTGCAGAACCTTGCACTTGGCCTTGTAAAACTTTATGAGGTTCACATGGGGCTACCTCTTGAGACTGTTGGTCCCTCTGGATGGCATTTCTTCACTCAGGCATATCAACTACACCACTCAGCTTGCTGCTGTCTGCAGACTTGCTGAGCGTACACACAATCCCACTGTGCTGTTGGTAAAGATATTAAATAGTACTAGTATCAGTATGGACCCCTGAGGGACAGCACTGGTTACTGGTTTCCGCTTGGACATTGAACTCATGACTGCAAGCCTTTGGATGACAGCTGTGAAACCAATTCCTTTTCTGTCTAACAGTCCACCCAGCACATGCATATCTTCCAAGTTTAGCAGCGCCAATGTTGTTGGAAACCATAGCAAAGCTTGCAGAAGTCTAGGTAGATGGCTTCTGTGGCTTTTCCCTTATGCAGTGGTGCACTTACTGCATCTTGGAAGGCCACTGGATTAGTCAGGCATGATTTGTCTCTCTTTTTTTTTTCTTTTTCTTTTTTCTTTTTTCCCTTTCTTTACATTCTTGCACTGTCTGTGACCAATTTTATCAGGGTTTGATTGTAAGAATTATGAAATTACCCTCTGTGGTGCCTGAAAAGCAAAGCAAATACAATGGACATCCTCAGCTGTTCCCTGTGTTGTTAAAAGATTCAGGCATGGAAGGCTAGGAAGAGTATGAAAGCATGGCGGATGTCACACAGACACAAATTACAACCACATAGACGCAGAGTGAAACTAATGAAGCTTTTTTTTTGGCAGTTTCCCAGCTGAGCAAGAACTATTACAAAAATCACCTTTTACCTAGTGCTTTTTTTCTTTGAAATTTTGCCTCAGAGGAAAAACAGTTGGCACAAATAGGGTGTTTTTTAGGATGGAGGAGAGAGTTGAAGGGCGTAGAGTAGGCTCATTCTGCTACATTATGCAGTCTTTGTTAGGAGGCTTTGAGCCTGGACAGGATGCTTCATTGATGCCAGGGGAAAACTGAAGTAATAACCTGAGAGATTTGATCACAGCAATTGTTTTGCTGTGTTTTTAGGTCTGATAACATCTTATTGCTCTTAGTGGTAGGAAAGTTGGCTGTGGTGCTGCTATTTCCATTTGTTCTTGCAAGTGTATTTCAGTATTGACATGACTGACGGAATAACAGCAACAGACAGACGGGTATAATTTGGACCGATGCTGTGCCAGCTCTACCTTCAACCTCGCTTGCTCACTTTGTCAGTGACTTTCAACACACTTAAGCTCCATGGCTTATTTTCCTGAGCAGAGCTGCCAATTATAGTTAATTTTCTCAAACACATGGTAGGTGTTTTAAATTGTAAATTGCACTGATTGAGACAGTGAAACATTCAGATCTCTTTTACAGCTGAATACAAATGCGGTACTAAGTTGTTTGGGTTTTTTCCCCTGTAGGAACTGAAGTACATATGACAAGAAGTAACATCAGCACATGTAAAATAATATTGCTTACATAAACCAAAAGAATTAAAGCTTGACTTGTTCCTTTTCACAAGAGCTGTTTATATTTAGCTAAAGACTGGAATTTGATTTCTCAGAAATAATTGCATACATAAGCTGTATCATTTAACATATGATGCTGTATTGTTCATATATGATTCCCTTTAAGTGCAAAATTCAACTTGTTTTCAGGTGGAATAAATAGTAAAATAATATATTATAATGATACTATATCATTATATAATATTGTGTTATAAGAAATGTCACATGCCATGTAGTAACTGTATCATACAGAAGTTTTTGTTATTTTCATCTTATTTCCCGCTTCAGTCACATAATGATAATTGACAAGCTACTTTTGTTCCTTTCTAAATTTTGAGTAAAGCTTGAACACCAACACCGAAAATACTAAGTTTAAATTATTCTTGAAACATTGCAAAATGGACAACCAACATGAGACATGAATTCTCATTAACTTTGGTCAATAGAGAAAAGACTATTCCACCAGAACAGATATATAATCCACAAACATAGTGTACATCAAAACTAACCAACTGTCTAGTTTGTGTGGAGTTCAGGTGGATCAGATACTAGTGAGATTGGTGCTGTGGTACTGAAATTTGGAAGTTTAAATCATGATTCCAAACAGCTGTTTTGATGCTAGCTTAATATAATTAATAATTATATAGCATGTGTGAATTGAAACTATTCTTATTCGGCTTTAACGTTTGCAGATAAAATCTCCCAGTTTCGTGATATGCTCTGAATTTATGCTTTGAAGAAGTTAGACTATAAATAATCTGGAATGCTGCAGTTTCAGTCTGTGCTTTCATCCTTCTCATACCTCTTCTGTAATATTTTCCTGTGAAAACATCTAAAAATCTTCTGAGTTGAAGACAGGAAAGTATTGCCAGAAATACTGTTTTCAAGCTCTAGTTAGTATGGACTGAATATATTTTTTAAAATTGTTGCTGGTATAGATTCATGAATATCTAAATCTTCTGATGACTTTATACATAAAGTCCTGCAACTGCTTAACCCTTATTAATGCCTCATGCTAACTTTGCATGCCACAAAATGAAACCTCCAAACCAACGGCATTAATAAACGAAATTTCTGGTTTGTCTCTAGATTTTTTTGTTTAAGTCTAGATTTGTCCCATTTAATTTCCATGATTTTAGTGAGACTAGGAAGTGGTATGCTCCTGAACTCCTTGATTGTTACCCTCTGAATCAATCTCCTGGCATTTGGACAGAGTTGTTCTGTTTCTAAGCAGCCCAATCCTAATATCTTGTGGTCTTCAACTATCTTTCTGGGGTAATAATGAAAAAAATAGAATGCAAGATTTCCTTCTTTAAAAGAATGGTTTCTGTGTGTTTATTTAGAAGTCCTGACAGTTTTTTCCCATGGTATCTTCTCACAGCATAATTTCTTTGGGATAAGGGCAATAATTTTTATTTTTTTTTTTCAGTCAGGTGTGTTTTCAATACTGAGTAATGATGAATAAAATGTTTATGTGAACTTTCCTTTCCAGTTTCTATTTTATTTCCTAGGCACCTGCTACGCAATCTAGGGAAAACCTTTTCTATGCATACATTATTTTGGGAAATACTACAATAATTAAATACACATATTTCAGATTATAAAGCTCTTCGTCATATTCAACTCACATCTGTTTTTCTCTAAAATAGCTATTAGTATATTCTATCCCATCTTTCTTTTAATTTCTAATTTTTAACTCCTTTTTAACATTTTAGGTTTTTTATAGTATAATTGTTCAGTTGGTTTGATACTGCTAATTCCAGTAGGAATTGATACATTGTGTGTAAATGAAAATGACATTGAAATCTGCTAGAGGAAAAAACTTGAAAACACTGGTTTATGTGCTAAACCCAAACCAAAAAACCCCAACTGAATAGCTGAGAAAAAAATACACTGAAGTTTTGCATGTATCTCTTTTAAATAGAGATACTATCTACTACCTCCTACTTATCTGTAACTAACGCTTCTGTGATTCCCAAATAAAAATCTAGGATGTCAGAGATACAGTAAACATGAAAATTGGAAGTGAATAGCATGCCAGACTATTATACTATCTCTTACAATGGAAGCAAATTGCATTCTCACAAGATCTACTGAAATAACAAACACAATTATTTCCTGAATTCTCTGAAGGCAACTGCAAATTGAGCTTGTTTTCAACATGAAGAATCAAAATAGCTGCACCAAATAATTAGAGGTATTCTTAAGAATTGATTATTCAGCTCACAGCTTCCAGTGTTGCCTACAAATGCCCAAAGGAAGAGTTTGCACAACTTCATCAGCAGTTGTTAAATGCAGAGTATATGCTTGCGTTGTTCAGCAGCCTGCAGAGGGTGTAACAGTTGCCTTTAGTTATTAAAACTGGCTGGTCACATTTTTTTACACATTCATTTTCATTCGTTTTAAATGGGACATAGGTACTTATCTCTCTTAAGCTTATTTGAAAATATTCACACTTTAGTTATAAGTAGTGTTAGGTGAACGTTATGGGATTCCTTCTGCAGACTAGTTACCTAGATTACATAAAGTGTAGTTACATGGAGGCTTGGGAATTTTGCTTAATAACAAACGTTGAATTGTGCATTCTAATTTGGAAGTCCTGTATATTCTTAGAAGCCTAACTGTAGTATAATCATCATATTAACAACTTTGTGTTCCTCTGCAGCCAGTTCTACTTTACTCATATCTTACACCTGCTGACTTGCCAGTGCAGTATATTGTATATACTTCTGGACAAATTTGCACTGGGATTTATATATCCTACAGGGGCTCTCATGTTCTTGGGTCTTTACTGTAGTATTTACTATAGACTTATGTTGTCAGTCGTCAGATAAGACTGAAACCAGCTTCATGACAGTGTGGAAGCTTGTACATACTGGTATTTTCTTTGAATAGGACTTCTCATATGCTGAAAACTGTGCATGTGCCCAAAGAGCTTTGCCAGCACAGAGCTAGTATATGTAGCAAAAAGGGAAAGAGTGTATTTTTAAATATTTTAGTATATTGAACTGATTGTTATATTTTGGATGTTGTAATTCAAGAAAGTAGCATGTAGGTATCTTTGCCAAATTTCAAAATGGCTTTGCTAATGAGGGAGGTAAAATGAATGAAAGGAAATGCTGTGCTTCTACACAGCGGTATTGTGCACTCAGACATGCTAGCATTTTTACATTCACATCTCATCAAGTACACCAGTTTAATAGAGAAATGTAAGCTATTAGAGGTCACTGACACACTTTCATGAGAGTGTTCCTTCTGATGCTTGTACAAAAAAATACATTAATTTAAATAACTGTATGGTAGATTTATGCTTTTTAATGAGTCTTTCACTATTCAGTTAGTAAGCATTGCAGTCTCAGTCCAGTCCTCCATCAAATAAAGCAGATTCAGTTACACTGGAAGTTCAAGAAACACTCCCCTTATCTGTTGGAGGTCACTGAAAGGATAGGCTGCACAATGCTTGCTTTCTTTTGAGCCATTATAGACAGCTATGTCAAAGCAATGTTCTGTATTTAAAGACTTTAAGTTCTAAATGTTGTGTAACTTGTGTAACAAAGTTTTGAACCTTAATTTGAAAGTTTTAAAAACTCTTGTTCTGAGTAATTTTTATTCAAAGTATTTTACTTAAAAATGTGCCAAAAGTAAGACAGGATGAAAGATAAAACTTAGTAATTTTACAGTTTTTTCCAGAATGAAATTTCTCCAGTATCTCAAGGTTATCAACAAGGATGCCGGAGAGGGACAATTCATCAGGGACTGTAGCAACAGGACAAGGAGTAATGGCTTCAAACTTAAACAGGGGAAGTTTAGGTTAGATGTAAGGAAGAAATTCTTTACTCTGAGGGTGGCGAGGCGCTAGAACAGACTGCCCAGAGAAGTTGTGAATGCTCCATCCCAGGCAGTGTTTAAGGCCAGGCTGGACAGAGCCTTGGGCAACATGGTCTTGTGTGTGGCATCCCTGCCCATGGCAGGGGGGTTGGAACTGGATGATCTTAAGGTCCTTTCTAACCCTGACTATTCTATGATTGTGTGTGAATAAATACAATCTAAACAAATGCAGATATTTTCAGAATAAGAAATAGCTTTCAGGTGTTACAGTAACTCTGACAAGTATCTAGTGTAAATACCAATGTTTATCTTCATCACAGACATGTATTTAACAATCTTCCTGAACTGACTCACTTTCCAAAAATTAAATATATAGGAAGCTTTGAAAAGATTGACTAAAGGGAAGAGATACTGCCCAAAGTTAAATAAATTAAGGTTTTATTTATCTTTTGAACCTTATTTGGAATAACAGTCAATAGCATTTAGCTGGTGAAAAGGGGATAGTACATGTAATCAGAATGTAGACAGGCCAAAATTTCATGTAACAACATTGCTTTTAAGTGGTAACTGTTGTTACTATCTTTTGTAAGCTCTTTTTGATCCTAATAGTGATTAGGATTGCATATCATCTGTACATCTAGTTTTTCAATAGAAGTGTCTATATAGATTTTTTTTTTCTCATAAGTTCTCTTAAACTGTTTGAAAGAAGCCTGTAAAATAGCATTTTCTTTTTGTTATAATCCTCATTAATGTATGGACCACAAAACTCTAGGGGTTTTTGCTGCATTTTCTTACAGTCCATCCAGTTTCAAATAGATGACAGAAAATTGTCTTTTAATTCTCTTTTATTGAAAAGAAACATTTCCTGGCTATATAGCAGCATTTAAACTTTTGCTGTGGTCTGCAATTCTAGTGCTTTGGGGTTTCTTTTTTATGTGTGTTGTAGCTGGAGTCATTAAGAACACAAACTCAATTATGTTACGTGTTCCTTAGTTAAATGTTGCTAGTATACAGAATTAGCAGTTGCTACCCAAATAGTTCTGTTGTTGTTGTTAATGATATTAAAATAACAGCCATTGTAATCATGGTCTTCTGCTATTCAGTGATAATATAGGAATTAAAATAAACTCCCAGAAATCTAATTCAGGCTAAGTAAAGTAAAATTCTGAGCTTTCATTGGCTTCTACATTAAAAGCTCCAGTAGGAATCTAAGTCTTAATTTTAGTTAGGAGAGAGATGGAAGGCATCTGAGGGTGGCTTTGAAATCATTGAATGTGACTGTTTGCTGGAGTTATGCACTCTGCTGACAAAATTATAATTTCATTTTGATACCTTTATGGGAAGAGTGTGCCAGAGAATAAAGCTGTATTCAGAATGTTAACTGTACAGAGCATTTTCATGTACATACATGTGTATATATTTACGCGTATGTATACACCCACACAATTGCACACGCCTTTTGCCAATATTCAGGAAATAATTAAGAAATAATGGTTATTTAAATATAGTCAATATTCATGTATTTCTTTTTCTCTAATTCAAATTAACAGGCTTCTAAAAATACAGGTATGTAGATTGTCATGGTTTAAACCCAGCCAGTAACCCAGAACCTTGCAGCTGTTTGCTCTCCCCGCCACATTCCCCCCTCCAGGCAGGATGAGGAGGAGTATCGAAAGAATGTAAACCCCATGAGTTGGGATAAGTACAGTCCAGTAACTAAAGTAGAGCATACTGTTACTAATGATAATAATGATAAGGGAAATAACAAGCGGAGAGAATATAAAACTAAAAGGGAAAAAGGAAGGGGAAAACCACAATAAACAGCAGTGATGCACAATAAAATTGCTCACCACCCCCTGACGAATACTCAGCCCAACCCCAGCAGCAACCTGGTCCTTTACAGGTAACTCCCCCTAGTTTATATAGTGGGCATGACATGCTGTGGTATGGAATACCCCTTTGGCTAGTTTGGCTCAGGTCCTCTGAGCTTCTTGTGCCCCTCCTCACTGGCAGAGCAGGACATGTTTTAGCAACAGCTAAAACATTGGTGCATTGTCAGCATTATTCTCAGACTAAAGCCAAACCACAGCACTGCACCAACTACTAGGAAGAAGAAAAAATAACTGTTGTAGCTGAAATTAGGACACAGATTCATGGAGAGCTTCTTGGTACGGCTATAAAGGTAGCTGGAGAGCCTTGGCCATAGCCATGAGCCAGGGACAGTGTTATGACCACGAAAGTCCCCCACTGATAGACCCCTCTTTTTGGCCATGAAATGACTCAAGGCTTGCCCACTAAGTGAAGCTCAAAGTTAAGCCAACCTACCAGTCTTGGGAGAAATGCGGAAAAGAAAGTACAGTTCCGCTCTCCTAATGATCACTTGAGACTGTAATGAGCTGTTGACTTGAGGTGATTGTAAAATCATAATAGCTGTCATGGGATGGGAAACCAAGAGCTTTAGAGATCTATTGAAATGACTGCATAAATAAAACATATCACTAAGAGAATGACTACTAAATCCTGTATTAATCTTGTTTGAGCTGGAAGTTTCCAGAAAGTTGAGCATGCTCTATGTGAAGTTAGGAGGTCGTACAACTAATTATGTGCTTTGTGGTTTCTGAAGACTGAGCGCTTTCCCAAAATTAAATGGGGTGAAAAGGTGTACTGAGTGACAGATGGAGCAATTGCATATAAATTGCAGAGAAATGGCATCAGCTTTAGTAGTAGTTGATAATTTTTTGCTGCCATTAGAGGCTTCAGAGTAGATACCTAAAATGCAAGGAGTGGTAAACTGCATGCATGGGACCTGAGTACATTTTATATATATATATATATATTTATATATATATATATATAAAATCTTATTTTTATCATTA
>WYDI02032453.1:2604-31747 GCA_009867235.2 Psittacus erithacus | reverse complement strand
TAAAAACACTTGGAGTAGGTACAGTTATATATATATTTTTATATATATATATATAAAATCTGAATATTATCTGAATAGAGGAGGATGTAGCATAAATTGTGAATACATCTGGGTAGACTTGCAACCCCAGAAAATCTGTTTCTGAATGAGATTTTTATTCATTATCGGAGGAAATATGAGCTAGAGGATGTACTTACAGTGGGTGTCTTCTTCATTTGTGGTGGATGTATGCATGGCACTGAGAATGAATCTCAGAATACAAGGTGACTTTACATCCATCGATAAATGAAATCAGGGTGGTTTTTTTTAAAGTTTATTAATACATGGGTCAGAGTTTCAGAATTAAAAACTTTTAAAGATAAATGCTTACTGAATTAAACTTTACAATTACATTGCACATGGAACTTCTTAGCGAGGAAGAAAGTAGCCCACATGACATACAAAACTTGGATGTTGACTGGGATTTAGAGCCTGTATCTAATACTTCTCAATGAAGTTGACAGATTAGAGAGCATCTGTATTTCATTAACAGTCATATTTTACCTAGTTAATTATGTACTGAATACATATAATTGAATGCACTCATATATTACATACACAATACCTATTACACAGAGGCATTGAAAATGTGAGCTTTGTGTGGAGATGGAGTCTCAGCCGCTGCTTTTCACATTTTGACTCACTAATCCATTACTCCATATATAATGGCAGTGTGTCTAGAAAATTTCTGTAGAAAATCTGTCTGTATCAAAGAGAAGCAAAACAGTACACAGAACCTCAAACTGAAGATACTAACAATTCTTAAGTATGGTAGTAACGATTAACTGCATTCTGTCAGTTTTACAATCATGGATTGAGATTTACTTGAAACCTTGAATTTTGACGGATGTGAGAACATTTTAAATAGTAGAATAAAAAGAAGTAATAAAATACTTACTTTAGCTAAATATGATGTCTCTGTGACATACTCAGAATTCATACACAAACTCATACATATAGAAATTAATATACTGCTCTTTTTCAATGTGTCCTGAAAACACACTTCCAAATAAAGACAATTCAGGAAAAAAATGGTTAACATAGTGACTTAGACCATTTGATTTTTTTAGAAGCCATGTTTAATTCATGAGTTAAATTAGAAACTGCGTTTCCTATTCATGTTTCACTCTTTATCAAGTAACCTTTAACAAGAGGTCTACTTGCTACAGGAGCAAGGACATTGCAATGAAACGCTGGGTACAAGGATATCTCGATGTCTTTCTTTTTTTATTTTTTTTTTATTTTTTTTTTTTAGACAGAAAACAGAAATACTGCACAAGGAAACAAGTGGGGAAAGCTATGTTATTTCCTCTTGCTCCCATAAGCACAGTCTAGGGCATGTATGGACGCATGTATTTATCTGTGTGTGTGTGCGCAGGTATACACCTCAAAAGTATTTTGACAAAGCATACTGAATACAAATTAAAATGTGTACTTTACTGAATCTTCTAATAAATAAGTACAAGTTCTTTATCATGATAAGTAACTATGTTCAGTTAAATTCCAGGTTTTTCTAAAGAGCACGAAATGTGATGTAGTATGAACCAAGGCTACTTTTGGACCAATTTCGTGTTTGGGATCGACTCAAATTTGTTTCACCTTTTTACAGTCTGTTGTTTTAAATATCTTCTTGCTCATATGGGAAGCGAGATTAAATTTGAAGGTCTTTATGGTTTGGCTTGATCCAGTCATGTTGAGTAAGATTCAAAGATAATTTCATTTTCATTATTTCCATCTAAAATTAAGGTTGTGGCTGATTCTTAATAAATCCTAATGAGCATAAATAAAATTTTAAGTCATTGAAGCTAGTAACTTAAGGCATAATTTCTGCAAGGTTACAAAACAGAATGAAATAAATTGCATTTCTTGCTTAGAAACCATAATTTGGTCAATTTTTTAATATAATTTTTGGTTTATATTCTCTTTTAATGGCACATTAATTTTGTTTTTGCAGAAATCACTTTTAACTAAAGTAACTGCATTGTCACAGAATATGATACATTTTTTCAAATATTTTCAATTGGTTCTTCTTGACATTTTATGTTTATGTGCAGTTTGCATCTTTTTTGTTTTTCAATTTCAAATGTAACAGATTTTGACATTTTTGTTACATTTTTTTGTACTAGTGTTTTTGGTTTTTTTTATCTTTTTTTTTAATTTTGAGAACCTGCTGTTTTTGAATTCTCTTTTTTCCCTTTATTCTCCTCCTCACTATGATCCCAGGAGCCAACACAAAGAAAAGCGCAGATGATATAACCAGTAATGATCGTGGTGAAGATGAAGGTATTTTTTGTTTTTTCAAAGCTCGACCATGATGCATGAAAATAAACTTTTAAATTTTTATTATAATAGTGATTATTATTGTGATTGTTATTGCTGTTATTTCAACATTATTTTTAGTCCCGTATTTGCAGAAGCACACTTCAGTGTGCTTCTTCATTTTCTTCTTTAGAAATTACTTTCATTGTTTTTCTTTTTAAATTTCAAATTAGCATATAGATGACTGCAGTTCCTCTGACATAGGTGTAAAAGTTATTCTTAAATATGTGTGAAGTAAGTAACACAAATATTATTTGAAACCATTTTTTTTTCCTTTATTCTTTCTTAGGCTGAGAAAATGGAATTTAAAAACATGCATGTGCTCTTTTCCCTCCCATATATTTTCTAAATTCACTTGTTTGAAATTCATGAAAAAACTCACATCTATCCTTTCTTTCACTCCCACTGTTTCCCCAGTGCACATGCTGTACATTGATGCAGTTGAATTGTGCTTTGTCTTTGCTATTTTTATGTACTTACTTATTTTTTTTCTTACAGGATGTGGTTTATTTCAGAACACAAAAATAAAGGCAGCTGTTGATGTTGCTTTATTGTTTTTTTCCTGTAATCAGCTTGCCTCTGAGATATGTTTGTTCTGACTCTGACCACATTCCCACTGAAATCAATTACAATCATTTTCATTGACTTCTTTCAGAATTGGATTGGATTCACTGAAAGGAAATGTTAAAGTTCACAGTGAAGTACTCAAAAAATTTTTACAAGGAAATACTTTTTTCTTGCCTTGGCACAGGCAATATATTTGGGATGCACTGATACAGAAAGAAGTCATGAAATCTCCCTCTATTCTCACCATTCCTTTTCATTAAAGTCACACTGGCAGTTTATTTTACTTTCCGTATTTACCAAATTGAGACAATTATTTTTCAAATTAATTGAAAAGATGAAAATCTTGGGTAGTTTATTGATGTGTGAAAATCTTGGGTAGTTTATTGATGTGTTGTTTCTGCAGTATGTTTCTTAATCCTCTTGTTCTTGGCCAATCCAAAGTGTTATTCCATGGTTTGGGGTTGGTTTTCTTCCCTGTTTTCTTCTATCTGACCTCAGTTCAAATAACTGAAATATTTGTCCTTGTTTGCCTTAGAATCATGCATTATGCATACACTATCTCCTCTTTTCCTGGGAATTCAGCTCAATTGCAGCTACTCTATCTGTATACAAAATATCATAATAAAAATCTCTGGTCTTTGATTCACACTGGTTGCCCTCTACCCCCTTCATTACTGAATTACACTATTTCTTATAAAACAGCAGTGCTGTTCAAAATACTCCAAAATTTCTCTGCTATTTTCTGAATATTACCGTCCTATTTCCGTGCAACGTAGGTTGTTGTTTTTTTTTTTTAATGATATCGTAATTTTCTATGTCAAATTCTGTATCTAATTTAAGCAAAGATAAATTAGAAGCAAAACCAGAATTGCTTTAAAAACTTTATATATTGGATTATGAATACATTGTAACTAAGACTTCTTAAAAAAATATAAAATGCTAGGTTTTTTGTGATTAACAAGGGCATCCACTTTAGATCTGAGAACATAAAGCGTGGAGCTCATTTCCTTTATGTTGAAGCTAATCGTGTTCCCATTGAAGGGGAAGAGGAAACCTCCCATTGACTTCAGCAGTGAAAGATTCAACCCTGAGGTAGAACTATGTAATAAGGAAAGATTAAATACAACAAACCATGCCATGAGACTTTGGAGAGAGGTAATTCAGTAGCACAAATAATTGTGTTAAATCACTGTTTGCTTTCATTTTTTCAGGGCTTAGTTGTGCTTTTACAGAAGAAACACTTTCATATAGTTAGCTGAAAATGCTCAGAATAAAAAAAAATACATCCATTGTAATGCACCTCATTGCTTTATATGATCTGTTTAATAGCTGCATTACTCTTATGGTCACAACAATTAAGATCTTACCATAAAAACTTTCGTTCTGCTGCTCAAGTACAATACATAAAATACAGCATGTTTTATATATGTGGTAACTCACTGCTGGTCACATATTTGTTATCTTTTCTAACAAAGTTCAGGAGAAGGAAGAGTTTTGAAAGGTTTCAAACCTAGATGCCCTACCTCTAAGTATCTAGCTCAGCTTTTTATTTCGCTACTTCCTTTTCCCACTATTAAGTATACACCTATCCTACCCAGAAAAGAACACTGCTTTTTAATCTCTGACTGTTCTAGAATAATCAGAGACTCTACCTTCCCATGTATGTTGTACTGTATGATTGAAAGAAGTGCTCCTACTACGCATGCAGATACACCAAATTATTTGTAAAAGGTGTGTATACCTAATTGCAGCTTGCTGAATTGCCCTCTGCTTTTTAAAGAAGCTTAGCCCCTGTTCCCACTGTTTCTGTAGAGAATGTTACTTCCCAATTTAGGTAGTCTGAACCATCTCTGGGGTCAGGAGCCTAGCTTTTTGATTAGTAAAGGAAGAGGGATGAATACAGTACTAAATATAACTCAGTTAATCTTTATAACTCACCATGAAGTATGAAAGCATTACTATCAATTTCATGTAACTTTTTTTACAAATAAAGACCCAGCTGTTTACCTTTTGCAAGAAGTCAAGAGCTCTTCTGCATATACAAGAGATCAACAGTACCATTAAGGAGCATTAATTCCAGGCTGTTCTTTAAGACTTAGCTACTATGACAAGGAAAAGCACAACACAGAAGACACCATTTGATTTCAACACAAAAAATCTAGTCCATGAATTCACATAAATTCTCTGTTAACTCCTTTGCTGTTGAAAGAAAGAAGAGTGTACTATGTTTACTTCTATTGGAACAATTCGATTTTGCGATATTATCTCATACTGAACTATTGGGACTATAATTTCAACAATAATGTCTCAGTGAGGAATGGGAAAGTGTAGATCATTATTGTAATTTTATTATGATATGTACAGATATTTCTGTGCTGATATATACTTGGATGAGAATATTCTAAAAAAAGACAAGGCTATTTCTTAATTTGATTTTCTCTTTAGGCTTTTAGATTTTTATATACAAATTAAATTCCTTGAAATATTAAAGATACTTCAAGTGTTCAGAGAACATTTCAGAGGAAATACTATTTGAAGCAACCAAGAGAAATACTCAAGCTGTAAATATTAAACTTGTAGGATGACCCTGAACTGTGTAAACTAGCTGAACTAAAGTGGTGAAATTTCCTATTGAAAACATAGGAAATATTTTTAGCACTGTTATAAATTGTTAATGCCATATTTCTATATTTTTTATTACTTTATTATGTTTTCCTTACTTGAATTTTTTCAGACATTCATGATCAGAACAGCAAGAAACCCGTAATGGTCTACATCCATGGTGGATCTTACATGGAGGGTACTGGCAATATGATTGATGGCAGCATTCTTGCAAGTTATGGAAATGTCATTGTTATCACTCTCAATTACAGACTGGGGGTTCTAGGTAAGTGACTCTTCATCACCAATTTCATAGAAAGATGTGATTGCTTTATTTATCTGCTGATGGATCCTACATCCTTGGGCTAGTTTAAAACAGACCATTCTTGCTGGTGGATTTTGAATTCTTCAATATTTTATGGAAACTGGGCTAAGTTATTTCTTTTTGACAGCCCCCTTCACCTTAGACAAAAATGAGTGGATATTTGTAATGATGTTAGTGCTGGTTTATTTTAAATTTGTCATTAGATCATATTTGCTTACTGAATTAGCAAATTTTGAAAACTTGCATCCTTTTCTTATTAAAATCTTCTCAATTCCATGCAAAGAAAAATAAATTAACCAAGGATGAGTACCCACCAGTTTGAAAACAATGGGTAATGATAGGAAGAGGAAAATGGTACTGTTTATCTGTATTTATTATTTTTGTGTGCAGGTTGTTTTTTGGGGTAGATAATATGACAGTAATACAGACAAAACAGGCTATTTACACTGATAAATTTATGTTGCAGGTAATATGGAGTCAATGAGCTTCAAGGAGTAATGTAGCATTATTTTTTTAAATATAAAGAACTCAATAATGGAGAGAAATAATATTTCTGTCTTTCAAATAGAAAAAAACGCATCTTCTTGACCTTATAAAAACTCCTCTGTCAGTACTAGACTGAATAACAAAATTACCTTAGATCCATTACAATACCTCACAAGTCTTTTCTGCTGCCTTTGTGATTCTAGCTCCTGGATATTTGCACATACCAGGCTTCTTTCCACATGAAGGTTTATTTATTGAAGTTATACTTTTCCATAGAAATTTAAACCAAAAACTTTTCTCATAACAGAGAACATTAGAGTTTATTTATCTTAATGAAAAAAAAAGATGTAGTTAGTATAGAATAGCATATAGACTGCTCAAATGCTCATATTTGTAGCCTTTTACATGTGCAAGGTAAGGTGTAGTAATTTTGTTTGTAGGGTTTTTTTTATTTAGAATGGCATTTACAAAGTTTTTTTTTTAATCTTTCTTGATAGTAAAGTTGATCTATATTCTTGGCAGGCGCTATTTTGAAACACAGGAAAATTCTTTTGCTGAGTTATTTATTAATGTGGTTAATGTGTTTCAACAATGTTCTAGGACATCAGAGTACTGTGTGTGTTTGGTTTTTTTTTTCCCTGATTTCTGTGCTTAAATACAAGAGCATTTTTTTTATGATAGAGTCAGACTTAAACATAAAGCCAGGAATATAAAAAGATATTTTGGTACATTAATGCATGCAATCTTGGTACTTAGAAGCACTTCTCCCCCCCCCAAAAAAAAAAAAAAAAAAGATAAAAGAAAAATATAAGTGAAGAACTCAAGACTTTTTTTTATAAAAGGAATTACTGTTGTTGTTATTGGTGTCGGAAAAAGTGTATACTCAGGAACTTGGTAGTAGTTATTTATCTGTAAAAAAGGTTATTTAATGGGTCTCTTAAAAATGTTTTCTCTTGGTTTCTTAAAATCCTTACTGAAGGATACAGGTGATAATAAGTATTTTAAACATTTCATTGTCCATCTGCTTCATTTCAATCTAAAGGAACAAACACAATATTTGCATTGGTGAACTCCTATTTTTATGTATTCTTATTGAAAACAAACAATGGAGAAAAAGACAGAATGCTCGGCATTTAGAAAAAGGGAAGGCACAATACAGAGGTATTCCCATAAGAAACATAAAAGTATTGGAAGATTTTAAATGGATTATAAAAAAATACAGTTATGTTTGGCATTAAATATCGCTTTTCAACAGTGGCAGTCAAGTTTTTGAGACACTGTGGAATTTATTCTTTGTTATAGAAGAGCTGTGTTTGAATTAGAAGAACAAAAGATGTTCAGAATATACATATAGCATTTAAAAAATTAGGAGAATTGTGTTTTATGAGCATATTTCTGGTTTTTCTTCCTGGGTGAAATGTAAATGTGATCCTGAGAACTCACTAGGTTCTGCCTGACATTGAAGATAGGTGAATTCCAGGTATTTTTTACTTGCTTAATAAGTAAAAAAATAAAAAGAAAACAAAAATTTCTTCAGGTGAACAACCATGTGGAAAACAAACTGTTATTCATGGAAGTTAAAAAAGTAGTATAATTATTATGACATACAATTTGAAAGATTGACAAGATTTGTATCTGTTCTAGTCTTGATTATCTTCTTTTTGAAAGATATCTTTATTTCTGTAAATCTGCTGTGTTTCGGTTGCACTGAATTTGTAACTTTATACAAGAGGACACATGCAAACCTGATTTTAATGGTAGAGATGTGTAATTCTAGATCTGTTGTCGCATCCTGTGATGGAGAAATATGCATTGAATTGTTCACATTAATGAGTTACTGATGACCCCTGATAGATAGATAGATAGAATGATAAAGCTTTCTTTTCTTCCTTCGAAAAATTATCACTTGAATTGAATGAACCTGAATGCGGGACATCATACTTCTATAAATGTTGGTTCTGTTCTTGAGGCACATTACATTGTTTCCCTTTCAGTCTATATTGTGTCATTAACAGCAGTAGATAGAAAATCTATTAGGACTGCATAGATAATCGCTGGATGATAGTAGCCAGACAAATCATAGAATCATATAATGATTTGGGGGACCCAAAAGATCATCCAGTCCACCCCTCCAACATGGAAAAACATATCTGTCACTACATCAGGTTGCTCAAAGCTCCATCCAGCCTGACTTTGAATACTTCCAGGTGTGTGGCACAACTTCTCTGGGCAACCTGTTCCAGTGCCTTAGCACCCCCATTGTGAAAAAATTTCTGCCTTCTATTCTGTCTAAATCTACCCTCTTTCAAACCATTACCCCTTGTCCTGTCACTACAGGTCTTGGTAAGAATTCTCCCTTCATCTTTTTCATAAAAAAATTACATACTGGAAGGCCTCACTAAGGTCTTCTGAGAGCCTTTTCTTCTTCAGGCTGAACAGTCCCAACTCAGCCTTTCTTATTAATAGAGGTGTTCCAGACTTCTGATAATTTTTGTGGCCCTCTTCCTTTGGACTCGCTTCAACAGGTCCATGGCTGTCTTGTACTGGGGACTCCAGAACAGGATTCAGTACTCCAAGTGGGGTCTTACAAGAGCAGAGAGACAGAAGCGCTTGCTGGCCATGCTTCTTTTGATGCAACCCAGGATACAATGCCTTTCTGGGATGAAAGTTCACATTGCTGTTTCATGTCCAATTCTTTCATCCACCCATATCCCCAAGCCCTTCCCTACGGGACTGCTCTCAATCCATCAATCACTCAATCTATATTGATACTTTGGTTTGCTCTTAATGTGGGTACAGGACCTTGCACTTGGCCTTGTTGTCAAGGCTGTCAAGCTCCCTCTGTATGGTATAACACATTAAGTGCTCCCTATAGCATATCAAGTGCACTACGCATCTTTGCATTGTCCACACGCTTGCAGAAGCAACTGCTGCTGATCCTGCTGCTGCTAGAATCATCTTCCCAAGGTTTAAACTGTGGGAACAAACCCCAGTTTGAGATCCTGGGATCAAATTGATGACATGATTACATATGTTTGAGAAAATCTGGATTTTGGAAATGCATTTTTCATACGTGAAAGTGAAAATTATTAGGGACCAATTTACCTAACTATCCTTCACTGAGTTTGGCCTAAAGAGGTACCTATACAGCCGTGGTATATTTGTCAAGGTAATAGAATATAAACCATATGCGTTCCTTTTACTGCCTTCTGATTTAATGTAATTTTAATTGCATTTAATGAAATCTGTGATCATCCTATAAGTTAGCAGAAGTCTTACGATTTAAAAAGACCTGGTTTTAAAACAGCACACTGTACCCCTTGAACTTTAAAACTGGCTTTTAGCAGGCATGATAAAGACTCGGTTCCTCCATCTTTAGTTGGTAGAAGTCTGGTTGCCTGTTGGCTAAACTGAGATGCTGAAAATTCTAGTCTCAGGTTAACTAACCAGAAAGCAGGCATCCTAGACAGAAAAAAAAGGCTTCACGTTACCTTCAGGGCTATAAAACATTTTAACTGGATAATGGAGACAAATATCTTAATACCTATCTTTTCTTCTTTCATCTGGGTAGAATGTAAGGCTTTAGATTGTGCTTGTAACTCCAGAATACAGACAAACCACATTTCATCTACATGTTGAATAACTGCAGAGCTCTCTGTGAATGAGTACTTCATCTCTCCCTCTCTCCCTGTGTTCCGGTAGCACCACAGCAAAATAGCAGGCAACTGGGCCCAAGACTTACCAACTTCTTAATTATCCCTCTCTATCCTTTGAGTAAAAGTACTTCTGGAATTACTCTTCCTGAGATTTCCAGACCCCCCCAAGCTTGCATGCAACAATAATATGGGTTGTTGATGTTATTCAGAGGGCCATATTTTGACTTTGAGTATAATTTTTCAATTATCAAAATATATTCTATGGATAAGATCTTTTTGGGACAATAAAACAGAAAGATATAGGTTTTCCTTTTACTTATTTTAGTGGACACTTTTCAAAAAGTGGAGTGCTGTGGTGCTAAGTTTAATTTCTTGTGCAGTGTAGGGTTTGGGAGGATCCTGCATCTGCCAGCTCAGTAGTTTCTGTTCCTACTCAAACCTCACCATGGTGACAGCCGAAGACGCTGCTGGAGTTAGGGGAAATTCCTAACTTGTCCCAGTGCAAGTCAGTGCTCCTGTATCTTGATAAATTGCATACTGTAACACACAGAAGTAATAAATTCCACTGTCTCCACCCCCGCCTCCCATGCTTTGTTCACTGTGTAGGATGATAGAATTTTTTATAATAACTTCAAGTTATTCAACAGTCAAGTTGAATTTTCAGAATTCCAAAGCTATATATGGAATTATTTAACTGAAATAATGGAAATTCAGCAGAGTGGAGAATTAGGCAAAATAAATATCCTAATTCAAAGAATGTTATAGTATTATAGAAAATGGGATGGTCTGAATATCCTGACTCACTCAGTCTAGGTATTGCTCAATTCCTCTTTATTAGCTACTGTCTTAGTCTTCATAGATGTGCTTTAAGAAGAAATTATATCTTCCCAACCTATCTATAAACACGGTTTTAGTGCCCTTTTCAGGATTACGTTGGCAGGAAAAATACAGAAGTGGAGCTGTGTTTATTACTGTTTTACAATGACATGACCTGAATTCTCTGTTTCACGGTGAGACTTCAATATGCTTAATTCCCATTTAGCTTGTGTATCAGTTAAAATTAAATCTGAGAAATCACCCTTCATACAAAAAATAACCCAAACAGCTAACCCAAAACAAACCAATAAAACCAAAGCTGTAAAGCCCTAGCATAATATTTTTATGCAGTTAAATACAGTCATGGTATTCTATACTTTGAAGAACAAAAAAACCTATATTCAAAAAAGTTATAATATTCAAATATGAATTTTACATTCTTGTGTGAGCTATTAAAGGCAAACAAAAGATGAATTCTAGAAATGTGAATTGGGCATTTTGGAAGGCAGGATCTTATTACAGAAAAAAGGAAAAGCAAAACCTGAGATGAATTCTAGAAATTATGAGTCAGGTATTCTGGAAGACAGAGTTAAGTGAAGCATCTACTGCCGTAAATGAGAGACAGTCAGAGTTCAGAATTGTAAAATTGACTTAGCGCTTCTGAGACCATTTGCAGTTTAACATTTTCTTCCTCTTAGAATTCTAAATCATGCAGATAAAAATAGCCTATCTGTTATC
This sequence comes from Psittacus erithacus, assembly GCA_009867235.2. Lineage (NCBI taxonomy): Eukaryota > Metazoa > Chordata > Aves > Psittaciformes > Psittacidae > Psittacus > Psittacus erithacus. Next base: position 20,200 of record WYDI02032453.1, on the reverse strand, counting down.
TATCTGCCTTTTGAGCAATAAGCATCCATTTTAAGTCGTCTATCTGAAAAGGCTGAACTTCTGTTTAATAGAAATTATATCCACATGCAGTTATAGATCATATCAGGCAGTGCAATATAAAAATTTGCACTAAATGTTAACATGCTATGAGGTAGTTCTAGTTTACTTAGTTTACGTTTCCTAGTACTGCATGCATGTGAAAGCATGTCTGTAATCACTTGAACATTTCTGACAGCATCAAGGTAAGTGTGACTCTGTCTAGACTGAAATGATATATGAATTTATGACAATAAAAATGTGACAATTCTTTCGTAGTATATATTAATTTAACTATTAATTTAGTAATTTTCCTTATTTTTTATGTAATAACACTGAAAAGTAAGAATTTCCTGCATTGTAATCTGTTTGCAAAAATCGTGCTTTAAGGTGATTTAGCTATATTTTTTTTGTGAATTCCTAATTCCTTATTTGAAACTGTGTGATTTTATACTTACTTGGGTAGTAATCATTCTGTATTAGTAATACACCTCAGGAATTAGTATTTCAGAATTTGTAGACAGGCAATAGTGAAAATCTGTATTTTAAAAGTAGTAAGTTTTTTTAGACTGAACTATATTTAAGTGTAGTTTCACTCTGTCAGCACCAAGTGGAGCTTTTGCTTGAAAGTTTGCAAGAAGAGCTTAAAGTTAGGGTTAAATTTATCAGATATACCTATAGAGTAGGCTGAGTGAGTGAAAAGCTTGGAGTACAGCCTGGCAACTATTGTTCATTTTTGTACTTTAACTCATGGATTTTATGTTACTATTACAAAATTCAGAAATTAACTCAGTGACAGTGAAACCTGGTATAAATCTGAAAATATTGACTTACTGTCATTGCCTTAATTGAGATAAATTGTCAATAAAAGAAGTGTAACAAGCTATTGAAATAATCTATGATTAAGCAGCTGTCACTATAAAATGATAGTTGGTAAGAAAAAGTGGTATTAAAGTTCAAGCAAAGTTCAAATTTCCTTCAACAACTAATACAGTATGTTCTGATTCAATTAAAAAAAACCCAAAACCTAACCAACTCTTGCTATAAAAACTTCCATTTCATCTTTGTTATTGACAAATCTATTTAAACCTGGACTTACAGTTGTTCTTCTCACAACTGCAAAATTTCAGTATGAATTTTAAGCAGGTAAATGAAAGTTACTGGTTGTTCATGCTTCCAAGGATGTGCTGGCCTGCTCTGCTGTTTTTTCCAAAAATCTAATCTTGAAATTAATGACATAATAAACTATACAGTTGATTTTTCTTTGACACTTATCCAAGCTTCTGATAGCCAGCAGGCAGTTGTGCAGGACAATTTGTGGTAGGGACTTACAGCTTACCTACCACACTATTGTTCTTTTTCTTCCCTGTGCAACTAATACTTCTTTTTGCAGGACTTAATCTGATTAAAGTTTGCAGCTTTGGGAACTATAAAAGAGGTTGGAAGCCACAACACAGCGCAGGCTGGAGTGCATACCATAAGGCATGTAGAGATGAACTTCAATTTAAAATTGACAAGTTGGTCTTAGCAATTCACATGAAAGCCCATTTCCAGCTATATTTTGTAAATGCTTACTGCCAGCTGTCGAGTTTCTTAAGGCTCTCATTGAAATTAGATGCTGATTAGGTTTGCTTGGTATTTGCATTTGTCTGTACCTTGTGAACAGTAATAAAACTCTCATAAAAGCATACAGCAAGGTCCTACACCTGGGTCAAAGCAATCCCAGGCACAGCTACAGTTTGGGCAGAGAAGAGATTCAGAGCAGCCCTGCAGAGAAGGACTTGGGGGTGTTGGTCGACGAGAAAATGAACATGAGTCAGCTTCAGTGTGCACTCGCAGCCCAGAAAGCCAACCGTATCCTGGGCTGCCTCAAAAGGAGCATGATCAGCAGGTCGAAGGATGTGATCCTGCCCCTCTACTCTGCCCTTGTGAGACCTCACTTGGAGTACTGTGTGCAGTTCGGGTATCCTCAACATTAAAAGGACATGGAGCTGTTGGAACAAGTCCAGAGGAGGGCCACGAGGAGGATGATCAGGGGACTGGAGTACCTCCTGTATGAAGATAGGCTGAGAAAGTTGGGGCTGTTCAGCCTGGAGAAGAGAAGGCTTCATGGAGACCTTGCAGCAGCCTTCCAGTATCTGAAGGGGGCCTACAAAGATGCTAGCAAGGGAGGGACTCTTCATTAGGGGCTGTAGTGATAGGACAATGAGTAACGAGTTAAAACTTGCATAAGGAAAGTTTAGATTGGATATAAGGAAGAAGTTCCTTACTGTGAGGGTGTTGAGGCACTGGAATGGGTTGCCCAAGGAAGCTGTGAATGCTCCATCCCTGGTGGTGTTCAAGGCCAGATTGGACAGAGCCTTGGATGGCATGGTTTAGTGGGAGGTGTCCCTGCCCATGGCAGAGGGGTTGGAACTAGATGATCTTAAGGTCCTTTCCAACCCTAACTATTTTATGATTCTATCAAATCAAAACCATACATTTTTTTTTAAGTAGTTAAGAAATTATAATGTTTGCAAGAGGAATTAAGAAATGGTGGAAAGAGACTGTGGGAAATTTGAAATACTCTTGAATCTGTGCAAGAAATCTTTTGAGTGAAAAGGAAAGACGCTTTCATTATTTTCTTTTCTTTTTCTTCATATTTTGGAGAATCTAGTCTGTCAGAACATTGGACTTGTTTTATAATGCTGTTCATATGTATGCACTGGATCCTGTGGTGAGATAGATTATAAGGACTCTTTTGCATATTGTCCATAGTGTCCATTTGTCACTTCTTTTTTCTTTTTAGTATTTATTATGCAATATACATAAGTTGTCTTGTTAGCTTGGATTATAATGATATTATTAATTGAAACTGTGGTTGAAGTTCTAAATGCATTGAAGTCCATAATAAATTTATTAGTCAACTTAAGTGTGCCAAGATTTCAGTGTATTGAATCCCTTTATTTCATAGGAAATCACCAATATGATAGTCTGTGTTTTTAAACAGAGTTGTATAGTTTCCTCAAAAGTGTAAATGCATGCTTTTATAAAGATTCTGGCTGACTAAAAGAAATGCATGTTAAATCTTTTATTCTGTATTAAATCCTCCATAATTGCAGGGGTTCGCAGTATTTTATAGAGAAATTAGAGGGGAAAAAGTATAAAGTGTAACTCAATCTAGCCAACCCTTGGAAGTGAGGCTGACAACCAAAGCAGAATGGCAGAAGTGTGTGTGAGGTAGCTGGTAACGTCAGTATGGTGCTCATACTGCGTGAGAAGGGGAGCGGCAGTGTTCATATCGTTTAAGTTGCATGAGGGCATCATGCAACAAGATGTACTCTTGGAAGGATAGCACAAAACAAATGCATTATTTCCCGAATTACTTCAGACCACCATGTCGTTCCTTGCAGTCGCAGACTGTCAGGTGCTGAGGGATCAGAATATGTTTTACTGGTTTGCAGTACAGTATAAAGTCTCCATTGTACACTGTATGAATATAAAGACTATACAGAGCTAAAACTATGATCCCTGTGTGTTCGGGGGCTTCTGTTTCAGAACAGACAATTTTATTTTTTTTGTTTCAATAGCTCCAAATGCCTATATAAGGTATCTGAGCATATTGAACGAATAAAGCTTTCCCTAGTGATGGATGTTAAGTGGGTACTTCAATACATATCTGCAGGTAAAGGTTACCAGCTGAGACAGGTGATCAATTTTCATCTTTTCACTTCTGCTTTCTAATTGAAAATTATGACTTCCATTTAGGGAATGAAAAGAATGTGTTCTTTTGGCACTCATTAGTGCCAGGTCATCTGCAATAGCACTAGTTCATTTTACAACAGGCAAAAAAAATGGTTTCAGAATTGCCTTTTTTTTTTTTTTTTAAATTTTGTTTTTTCCCTCCATTTCCCACACCATCTGGGAATCGTATTATATATATTTTGCCTAATACTAGGTATCCCTTTTGGGAACTGGGAAAAGAGTAAAATAAATGCTTATACTTAAGCAGAACTTAAGAGGATAAGAGAATAAAACCAGAGGAACATAAGTTACTTCACTGATACGATAATAATTTGCATAAAATCAGATCTTAGACATGTAAAGAAAATCAAAACCAATCTCTAAGTAAGCTGCATAAATCTGTGTTTTCACTTCTAGGAATGTTAAGCTACTGTTTAACATTTACTCAGGTATGTGACACTATTTTTGCAACAGTATCATAAGTATGCTTTTTTACTTTTCCTTTTTGTTACATGTATAACAAACAATGACTGTAATATTTGTTCTCTGTGAAAATATTTTTGTTTGAATAGCAAGTATCTACCTAACTTCCTCATGTTTCTGTTCTCATCTGTAACTGATTTTCCATTAAAATGCATTTGAATAGACTAGAATAGAGTAGAATATCTCTGGATCCCAGGGGGAATAGACTTGTATCTCCATTTCCCCTCCTCAGGAAGCTGTAAAGAGCAATGAGGTTGCCCCTCAGTCCCTTCTCCAAACCAGAAAACCTCAGAATCCTCAGCCACTCCTCCTTCCAGCCTTTTCATCAGCTTTATTGTCCTCCTGATTGCCCTCAGTGTTGCTCACAGTACTCAAAGTGAGGCCACACCAGCGCTGAACACAACGGGAGAATCGCCTCTTTTGAGCAACGAACTAGTTATGCTGTGTTTGCTGCGCCCCAGGGTGTGGTTTGCCCTCCTGGCTGCCAGGGCACACTGCTGACTCCTGTTGAGCCTGCTGTTGACTAGGAATCTCAGATCCCTTTCTGTAAGGCTGTTTTCCAGCCACTACCAATTTATACTTGTGATTTTTTCTTGTGATTTTGGTCAAGGATCATTTGAAATGCCAGCTAATTTTACTGTCATCTTTATAGTGCCTGCTGAAGCCATCTAGCCATGCCTGTGTCTGTTACGAGAAAACCAAACCTAGCTAGCCTTTTACTGTTCTACAAGCATTGCTGATTTCTCTTAGGCCCCTTTATGAAGTTATTTATTAAAAATCTATCTTCATAAGGGATAGTTTTATTAAAATTCAATAGTTTGCCCCCCTTTATGACCTTCATGGAGGATATGTATATGGACAATACTTATGAGAAATATTCTAGAGATTTACTTCAAATACAGTCTTCTGAAAGAGAAAATTTATCGAGAAGAAAAAATCTCATTGTGCATGCCTGCTAAAATAACACAGAGAGTGAATTATTATTTCATCTTAATAACTGCATTCAATATATTCAATAACCTGTGGGACAATTTTTTCTCACATTCAGGATGAAATCCTGCTGCTTAAATCAATAGGGCTTTTACCTTTCAATTTAAGGCATCCAGTTTTCACCTTCAGATGTCTTCCTTAAAAGGCAACACCTTCTATTACTGCAGAGTACATCTTCCTTTAGTTTTAATAACTTGACTCTGTCATTTGCAAAGATAATGACAGGAAGCATATCACTCAGACAAAGAAGTATCTCAGTCTGGTAATCAGTTACCTATATAGCTGACTCATCAAGGACAAACTGCCTGCATCTTGGTATGTGTCAAAAGGTGGTACCTAAAAGAAGGGTATATTAGAATTCTCTAAAAATATCTTCTATGTCATGTCAAGAAGGAAAATTTACACTTATAAACATAACAAGATAAGTTACCATAGAAGTTATAAATTGGTGACATTTTACCCTTTCCACTTTCTGAAGGCAGTACTCAGCGTGCATGACTTTGATATACCCTGCCTAAGGGAAATTAAAGTGATGGCTTAGGGAAATAATATATAGAGAGGTACTGCTTTAGAAATCTAATGCATCATTTATGTAACTCTCTGTTTATCAGAAGTAGATAAAAGACAGTATCAGAAAAATGAGAAATAGCAATTTTGTTCAATATAATTAATGTGTATAAAAAATAATATATTTTACTTAGAAAACAACCAAGATTTATTTTCACCCTGTATTGATGAAATGTAACATGCTGACTGGTTTTTAATGGAAAAGCAAGATTGCAGAAAAAAAGATTTTGAGCAGGGTCTTTGGTTTGTCTCGCTGATCACTAACACCTGACATTGGTTAATAATGTAACTGAAGCAGGCTGGTTCAGTGGAAAGTTCCTGTCCTCAAGAGTACCTTAAAAGAAAGTAGACGCTACTCAGCATGCTGGTGAGAAAGTTGGGATTTTCTGACTTTCTTTTTTTTAATTTGTAAGGACAGCTGCAGGATCAGCTTGAACTATATCAGTTGTCATGGTTTCAGTCCAGCCGACAACCCAGAAACCACGCAGCTGTTTGCTCACTCCTCCCCCTTCCTCCCACAGCTCCCGGAGGGGTAGGAAGGAGAATCAAAAGAATGTAACTCCCACAGATTGAGATAAGAACAGGCCAGTAACTAAGGTATAACACAAGCCACTGCTGCTACCACCAATAACAATAATGATAAGGGAAATAACAAGGGAAGAGAATACAACCGCTCACCACCCGCCGACCAATACCCAGCCCGACCGAGCAGTGATCTAACCCTTCCTGATAACTGCCCCCAGTTTATATAGTGGGCATGACGTGCTGTGGTATGGAATACCTCTTTGGTCAGTTTGGGTCAGGTGTCCTGTCTCTGCTTCCTCCCAGTTTCCCCTCCTCCCTGGCAGAGCATAAGACTCAGAAAGTCCTTGGTCAGACTAAACATTACTGAGCAGCAACTAAAAACATTGGTGTTCTCAGCGCTGTTCCCAGGCTGAAAGTCAAAAACACAGCACTGCATGAGCTACTAAGAAGGAGAAAAATGACTGCTGCTGCTGAACCCAGGACAGTGTCCTGTCACCTTTGCCATATAAACTGTAGTCTTTGACGTGTTGATACAGGGACACAAAATGTTGCATTTCCTTAAGTTAATTGATTTCATGTATTCCTCCTATTTATGCTGTGGTTCTTCATTCCTCTTGGTAACCTAGGAATCACATTCAAATCCTCTTAGTCAGAGCTGACTCTTTTTTGTGTGTAGGAACGTCAGGCATTTCTTGAATCCTGCCTACAGACAGCAGGATTGAAGGTTACTTTTGACATGGTTTCAGGGTCTGATTGCACATTGTACCATAATCATTTTCTGAAGCATGCTGTGTATTTTGCACGTGGACTGCCTGAGCAGTTACGTTCAAGGGGATGATTGTCTACTAAAAAATAGGAAAATTAAAAATCAAAAGGGAAATAGCAAAACTGAATGCCAGGAGCAGAAGAAATGCTCAGAAACCAGGCAAAAGAAATGACAGATACAACTGATTCAGAACTAGGTAATTATCCTATTGAATTCATGCTGGATTTGGTGATGAAGCTTGAAACAAAAAGACCTCCAATTGTTAGAGTAGTTAAGTATTTATACATTTTTAAATGCATTGTTTTAATATCATGCCCTTTTAGTTACTATGCAGATTGCCTCCTACTGCATTTTTTGTAACTGATTAATTATCTAAAGCTTCAGTGCTTTTAGACGACAGAAGCTAAGAGGCAAGAATGACTGAATGCTTTAAGTGTACACTGAAGGGAAGGCTTATCATCTGTGACAGGATACTGTGTTCTGTGGCTATCACTAAGTTGGATGCCTAATAAAAGCCCTGGTGACATAATTGACAGGCTTGTGTATTTGGAAATAGTCTGATCTGAAAAACTTAGCTTAAGCCAAGAACAAAGACCAATTAAAAATACATAAATACTATGTATTGTCAAAACATCTTTCTTAAAGGAAGGCATAAATAACAACAAATTATATATGCTTATATATTAGTACGTATCATCTTTTCTAAAGTCATGCCTGTCCTAGTGCTCAGTCATGTTTGAGAGATTTGTTTTTCATATTCTTATTACATTGTGTTATAAACTGCAATTATCTTTTCTTTAAATGAGCTGTTTTGAAATACTCTGAACATTTTTTGGATAAGGAGATCCAAACATAATTTGTGATAATGAAAATCTAGATTTCATGTAAGCAGGTTTTAGACTTCGTATGAATATGGAAAACAGAGCAGGTGTCATATTTTTTATGTATACTTCTTTGTAGTAATATTTTGTTTTACTAAGTGATTCTAATCCCCATCTACCTAATTTTGTGGACATAAATTTCACTTATTTCCTGCCTATGTTCCATACACAGATAATTATGTAACTCTTTACAAATGCCATGATCATAATTGTGGAATAAGTTGAAATAGCATACATTTATTTCCCTATAGAGAGAAAAACCTTATCAGAGACCGTGACAGAAATAGAATTAAAACAGCTACCTGTACCTGAAGAGCAGTTTAGAGAACAGAACTTTTTTATGGTTATGGAACAGACAAACAGAAACTGTCACAGCTGTGTCTATAGGAGGCTCTGGCTATTTGAAGTAGTGGTTCCTTAAGCACAAATAAGAACTTGAATACATGTTTGCTCATTAATGTCTTTGTGATCAAATTAAAGTGAATTTCATTTGAGTATCTTGAAGAAATGCTTCTTTCATAATCAATACATACTTCATTTACGTGTCGAATTATCTTATTACGTTCTTGTCTGATGATCATTACTTAGTGGAGATTATATCCTAAAAGCTAATCCCAGCCTCTAATTAAAGCAGAAGTGACTCCACTAAATAATTACCAGTGAGAACACATGCTGTATAAACACAAAAGGAAAAGGTGGTTGAGTCCTCTTCATTGCTATGAATGCTGACTGTGTTTATTAGTATATTATAGGCTAGTAACAAAAAAGTGGTATGACATGGTTCGTATAATTTCTATTTATTTAGTTAGAAAATACAGCTTATCCTTTTATCTTGCCCTGAAGAATGTACTCAGTTGAGTATATGAGATGATGTGTTCACATAGATAACCACATGAGCTGATCTGCACACTAGGCAAAAAAAGGGAAGGACTGGTCATATACTGGGTGGAACTAACCTCAGAAGGTTAATCTTACTGAATCCAAAGAGAAACAACATGGTAAAGATACTTAATGGCACCTTGTCCTATAAAATAATGGAGAGGAGACTGTGGATGTGAATGAAGTATGGCTGAGGCCTTCGTTCTCACAACTGAAGTCAGGAACAAGACTACATGGAAAGGGTTCTGTATGAAAAGGAGATCTTTCTGCCAGGACAAAGGATCATATGAGGTGTGGTTGTCTTCTGAGCCCTCAAATGGATGATCAGAAACGCTCTGAAACCCACATTTTTATTTTTATTTTCTCTGTGGATGTATCTAAGGTTCCTCTTGGAAGTCTCTGTTTTCTTTATTGTCCCCAGTAGTTAGAATGTAGGCTGTAGTACCTTCATAAAATTAGAAATCTTGGTCTTTCCATGAACATGTTTATACTACCAGCATGACTGATGGACCATCAGGATTCTTACTGAAATACACTTTTATGGTTTCCAGCATTATATCCAGGGGCTGGAAAACAGTGGGGGTATGAAGTAAGCAGAAGCGTAGTCTCAGCAGGCTCCATACACACTCAGCAAGGGAAAGAGTACTTCAGAGCAGGAGCCTGGTTCCATTGAATCACCCTCTAGGAGAGCCCCAAGATATCCCTGACTGTACTAGGAAAACAGGAAAGACTATGTCCCTTTTATAAGTACTTACATTCAGTTGCTTCATTTAAAAGAAATGAAACACCTTCCTTCAGGAATAAAATATAATATTTTTTCCCCTCTCTTCTGCTTTAGTAATTGTTGTAAAAGAAATATTCATTTGTAATTTTGGGTTTGGTTTTTGGGTTTTTTTTCTTTAAGAGCTAAGAACTCTTGAAAGTGAGGGAGGAAGATTACAGGATACGAACAATGAACCAAGAGATACAATTTTATGTGCTTACGTATTTCTCTTGCAGTTGCAGTGAGCACAAACCACAAAAAAAAAGAATGGAATCAGACGGGGGCAATACAGTGAGATCATTGCAGAAAAATATTTTAAGTTAGTAACTGAAGGAAAAATTCTGTCCAAACATTAATGCCTTTGTCTGAAATACACTGAACTTTTAAGGTTGTGTCGTGGTTTAAGCCAAGCCGTAAATCAGCCATGCAGTCTCTCACTCACTCCACCCGTTCCTCCCTCAGCTCCCAGAGGGATAGGGAGGAGAATCAAAAGAATGTAACTCCCACAGGTTGAGATAAGAACAGGCCAATAACTAAGGTATAACGCAAACCACTGCTGTCAGCACCAATAGTAACAATGACAAGGGAAATAACAAGGGGAGAGAATACAGCCGCTCACCAGACCGACACCCAGCCCAACCTCTGCAGTCATCTAGCCCTTCCTGGTAACTCCCAGCTACATCCTGGACATGACACGCTGTGGTGTGGAATATCTTTTTGGCTAGTTTGGGTCAAGTGTCCTGTCTCTGCTTCCTCCCAGCTTCCCCTCCTCCCTCGCAGAGCGTGAGGCTTAGAAAGTCCTTGGTCAGAGTAAACATTACCGAGCAGTAATTAAAAACATCGGTGTTATCAGTGCTGTTCCTAGGCTGAAGGTCTAAACCACAGCCCTGCACGAGCTACTAAGAAGAAGAAAAATGACTGCTACTGTTGAACCCAGGACAGGTTGCAAACAGATTTTATTTCTGTTAAATTCTGAAAAATGTCCACAGGTCTATAAGAATGTAATAGAATGGGAAAAAATTAGCAAGATCAGTTAATGGTTGGTGCACACAGAAATTGGAAGTGGCTGTCTGGCATGACATGATCCAAGAAATGTTTGGTGTTGTAGATACAAAAATACACATAAGGAGAACTGATAGACAACATTGTATGGGGCCACAGAGACCAGGAGTGTTGGGGGCTCCCCATGGTGGATAAGGCAGAGCCTGGCAGTCAGGTCCTGTCCCACTCCAGTCAGGGTCACAGCAGCCAGGGGCACCAGGGCAGCCCCAGCCCTGGGCATCTGGGGAGATCAGCTGAGATACAGGCCCAGCGGTGTAGAGCTGTGGGGACCTGAAGACCAGCCCTTCTGTGGTGTCACTTGAGCAGGGGATGACGGCCCTGGGGAGCTGACATGGGGTCCTGAGCAGGTTCAGGGAGCCCCAGGGAGCGTGGACAGGCACAGTCAGCGCTGGTGGTGCCCTCATGGGTCTGCCAGAGGCAGTTATCAATGTGAGGCACTTAGTGACATGGTTTAGTGGTGGACCTAAGGTTGGACTTGATAATCTTAAAGGTCTTTTCCAACCTCGTGGATTCTGTGATTCTATAAAACAGCAGAGTGGCAAATAGAGAAAAATAAAATTATGTTAATACAGAAGCAGTAAAATTACTTTAGTCCTCTTGTCTCCACATCAGTTTCGGTCAGTTGTGCCGGAGCATATTAACAGATGATCTGCATGTAAAGATAGATATGAGCTTTTCTTTTCAAAATGACAGGCTCATTCACCAAATAAATTAATTTGACACTTGATTCTGTAAGGTGCTGAGCAGTTGGCTCTAATCCAGCATAATGTTTCACTTCTGCTTCAATCTAATTAATCCCTCTGTTCATTTAAAATGCACTGAAAATTCATTGCTAGAAAAAAGGAAAAAAAGAACCCAAACCTAAACAACCTCTAAACTCAGGGATGCAGTTATAGTAGGTTCATTCATCCAGTGAAGCATTTCAGTGTGTTGTAAAGATCTGCTTTTAAAACTGCAAAGGATTGCCAAAAAAATGAAATAATTTTTATTTATTGCATATGGATTATTATTTCTTTCCTTCACTATTATTTTTTTTGCTGGGAAGGTATTTTCTTTCTTTCCATGCTCTTTTTTTTTTTTTTTTTTTTTTTTAATTGTTATTCTCAGGAATAGGCCTGGCCTTGCCTAATACTTTTTAAAGATCACAGGAGGATCATTCTATTAAAAGATACACTGTGTGGATCTTATTGAAACATGTTAACATGAAAAGTAAAATCTTTACTGAAATGTTTTCTGATTCAGAGTATTTGGCTGGTTCAAACATATCTAGACTCAAGGTAGGAAAGAATTAAAAAAGAAAGGACTAAGTCTCTAAAGGTCAAGTAGTACTAAGTAGAATAGCATTTGTATTTTCAGTGCTTAGGAACATGAAAAATGATAGGAAAAACAGAATAAACTGAACCAGCAAACCATCAAATAACCATCCGTACCCCAAAGCGAGCTTGAACTCGCAGCAGCTGTTTTTCTGGCTGTAAGCATGACAGCTTTTGAGAAAGAACAGAAAGAAAGAACTAGCACAAAATGTAAGATTAGTTGGTGCGGGAGAGGAATGTTATCTCCCTACCTACCTTCTGCACTATGATTCAGTACAGCCAGGTTTTGGATAAGGTCCTGAGGACCTAAACCTCTTGAGGAAACCTTTGAAGCTAGACAATGTCAGAACTATAATTACCTTCTTTTGACCTGGTGGTCGTGGTGTGTAGCAGTCTTGTGGTTACAGTACTCACTTAAGAGTGAAACTGGGGTCTTAACTACTGAATATTGTGGAAAATGTAGCTAGCAGTTCTGGGCTCAGGCAGATTTTAATCAGACTTCTGCCCTTTTCTACCCTAAATTTCAGCATGCTGTTCTTACTCTCTGCTATTCCTGAAATATTCCATTCTCAGCCACATATATTCTCAGCTTGATGAGAGGAACAGAGTGCTATGCAAGAATTCAGCATGTCTTGGTGGGTAGGACACTTCTGGAAACAAGGAGTCTTTGAGTTTGAAGTCACCACTTTGTTTTATTTAATTTACTACTTGCCTTCAGAAGATGACACCTTAGCCTGAAGTTCCAGTAAATAACACTGCGTGGTATTTCCCATACTCAGTAGATAAGGCTTATACTTGACATGGGTAGACTAGATCACCATTCTGTATCTATGAAAAGGGTCTAAGTTAGATACTAAATTGAAGAAAGTTGATTACAATTCTTGTCTTTGAAACCAAATTTCAACCAGAATGAAAAGAAGTTGGTTGTTAAATAATTTGGCTACAGGGGTAACAGACTGCTTGCACAAAATTCTGATACTAAAACAGAATGGAATGGAAACGTTCTCAGTTTCTTAAACCTAATAGAAAATCTGGTCATTTATACTGCCCTACATGATTCTCAAACTGGCAAATTATTAAACTTTTTTTTTTTTTTTAAATGTTCCTATTTAGAAATATTTTTTATTTGATGCTAACTGTATCTACAAGCTTGGATATATGGAATTAGGATACTTTCTACATGAGGTAACAATATCACTTCTTGAAGACTTGGGAGGTAGAGGCTATTTGGGAGCTCACCTGTCTGAGCAGACTGGGAAAATCTACAGCTTGCATGTCTGTCTGCATGTGATATATCCTCTCTGCATAGTACAGGAAGGCAAAGTTACTCTGATTAATTTTAGGCAGTGAATTAGGAAGTAAATAAGATTTCAGAAGTGCCTTCTATTCTGAACTTACTGGAAAGAATATCTTGACAGTTCAGATAGATAGATACATAAATCTGTGTTTTTAGGTGAATCCTAATTTATATTTGCAAATAATATTCTACTGAGGTATTGTGTCATTTTTCTAAATCACATTTTTTTCTTATATTTTGGCCACAAAAAAAAAATTATTTCAAGGTGTTGTTGTATCAGGAAAAGTTGAAGTCTGGTGGTGGTGGGAACTGTTAACAAAATGTTCCGCTGAGTCTAGTCTGGTGTCTAGTTACTATAGTTGTGGTGTTTTGAAGTAGCTTTCACTTTTTTGTGTGCATTTTTTTAATAATTAAAACTTTAATAGTGTACCACAAATTTGTTTATTCCTTTGCAGTCCTGTCATTCCTACATGAATCAATGTTAACAATATAATTTATTGCTTTAGTACAGTTAAATACATTCTATAAATAGGTTTTTGTTTCATTTTATGAATGATATTTTAATGAGAATTTTAATAAAATATGAAATCAGCAGTAGGAGGCTAGGTCTGCAAAGCATCATAAAATTTGTGATGAATTTTATGATGATATGTAATAAGGTATGCCTTTATGCTTAGTTGTGAAAAATACTTGGAATGCTTAAGAACCAGTTGTTTTAGAAATGCAATGTCCTCTATGCTCTTGCCATGTATACAAACACTTTCTCAGGGTAACTACATTGTTCAGAGTGTAAGAGGAAAAACATACAAATAAAGAAACAAAACCATTCCTCAAAAGTTTATAGCTATCTATTTGTTAGGAGATGGTGATCTAAAAAAGGGGCCTTTCATAATCAAGTAATAGCTTAAGAAAAAAAAAAAAAGAAAAAAATTGAGCATGTTTATCATTAATTCAAAACATGATCTCAGTTCTAATTTTTGTTTCCTGAAAGGTTTTTAAAAATTAATAGTAATGGAAATAATACCATTAAAAAAAAAATAAAAAAATAACGTGACCTTTTTCATCTGAAGGAATTCAAAAGCAGTTAAAATTATATCGACTGACTTTTAAGGAGAATGATGTTCTTACAAAAACTTATTAAGAAATTGATAATTACAGTAGATAAAGTTGATTATATTGGAGTGAAGTCAGAAAGTTATTAAAAGGAAAGGGGATTTTTCTCACATGCTAACTGTAATACAAAAATAATAACAAGCTTGCAAGCTACAAATCTTGAAAAAAGTAAAAAAATTCCTTTTTTCAGCTCTGTCACTTTCAGGTAATGGCAACCAGCAATTTGACGCAACATTCAAGTAATGGTAACAACTCTTTGCGCTATACGGAAAAAACTTCATTGGACTCCAAAAGACCTGAAATGTTTAGGGTATTATAATTTGTATATAACGGAATTCAAAGCACGTGCTTGTCACTGAAGACAATAGCTCTTTTCAGTTTTTTTATGCAGGGTAACCAGCAAGAAAAAGGTAAGGACTGCAGATGATTAAGAATCATCTGATAAGGCAGTGATTCTGAAAAAAAAGTAGTTTCTTGGAGGTACAGGAAAGAGGTGCTATTTCTTGTACTATTAAAGTAGTATTTCAGGCTGAAATTACCTGTTGCTTGGAGGTTTTGGTTGTACATTTTTCATACTTTGTGTCACGTTTTTCTGGATTTTAGTATATGTAAACTTTGAGGAAAAAAAAAAAAATCCACAATTGGACTCATGGAATATTTTGTTTTGTCTATGATGTGAACAGAGCCATGCCACTACTTGACAGTGTATGCACAGGCATCATTTTTCTCTTAAATTTTTGTTATAAGGTAGCCTTAAAATTCAGTACCTTTTGTGTTCTTTCTTTTTGCTTTATGTTTATTTTCAAAGTGAACCTGTTTAAAGACTTACTTGAATAAGAAACCTGGAAATAATAATCTTTTTAACTTTTGGAGCACTGTAAAGAGAAATATGGTTTGATCTCGCTAGTCAAATAACTGTTCAGCAACAAAGGTGGAATAAAAATTTACATTAACTTCTGATGCATTTGAAGATAGTCTCTGGAATCAGCTGTTCACTATCATGGTAAGTAATTTTTGTTCCTGGGAAATAATTTGTTGGTTTTGAATAGAAAAAAATAAAACCAAAGCAAAGTAAAATAAAACCAAAGCAAAACAAAACAAGCAAAGCAAAACCCAACAGAAAACCAAACCAAAACAGCAGAATGTGCTAACGTATTAAACAGTGTAAGTAATTTTAGAGCAGAGTTATCCTTTCTGTGCTTGACGATCTAATAAGCACTAATTAAATGAGATTCCCAAGAATATGGGATCTTACGTGACAGTTATCCAGTATCCTTATCTAGCCTTCTCAACTATGTGTTCTTCCCTTAGTTGATTGAAGGAATAGTGAAAACAAGATGTAAAATTTGGAGATAAAAATAACGTTGTGTGTGTGAAACACCAAACAGAAATGTCATAATGACACACCCACGGGTGCCGCTTAAAATGCAAGACATGCAGAATGAAAGGAATCCTGACATAATTCCTAGAGGGGACAATGTACACAATATATAATGGGAACACTGCACCTCAGTTAAGAAACACGGAGAAGACCTGACAGCCCTAACAGCTTTGACAGCAGAAGATATAGCTCCAGTGTATGGCATCTGACCTTTAAGAAAAAGGCTGTCTCCCTAGTTGTTAAATGCAAAGAATAAAAAAAGATTTGTCAGAATGGGGTGACTGAGTCATTATTCTCTTAAGCATGACTAAATCCAGGACAGAACAGGATGCAAATATGTGCATATACTAGGTTTTTATTTTCTTCCTCCAAAGTTAGCAATTTACAGTATTACATGATAAGTGAACATTAAACCAGAGGAATAGAACATTAAAAATGTTGTCAGATTTCATATACTGTGAGACCAACAAATTGAAATGAGTTTATTTTATATGTGACCCCGGTAGCAACTGTTTCTTATTCACATAATGGTCTTGTAGTTGGATTCATGGCATTAAACCCAATGAATTGCCAGGCTGGTCAAGGATGCTTTAAAGTAGGTGTGTTGGGGGAGGGGAGCATCATTCCATCCCAACACACCCAGTCAGTTGCCAGCACCTATCATAAATGCTTGGAGCAATGTAGAGATACTCCACTTGCTCCAGCCAATGAGCCAGCTTCATTTAGAGCTTGGCTCAGATGCCTCTATACAAATGCCCGTAGCATGGGGAACAAACAAGAGGAATTAGAGATGTGTTCTCATGGGGGACTTCAACCACCCTGATATCTGTTGGAGGGATGGTACAGACCAGCACAAGCAATCCAGGAGGTTCCTTGACTGTGTGGAAGACAACTTCCTTCTGCAAGTAATAGAGGAGCCGACAAGGAGAGGTGCCATGCTTGGCCTCGTGCTCACCAACAGGGAAGGGCTGGTTGGAAATGTGACGCTCCAGGGCAGCCTTGGTTGCAGCGATCATGAGATTGTCGAATTTGAGATCCTCAGGACAGTGAGAAGAGCGTGCAGCAAGCTCACTGTCCTGGACTCCAAGAGAACAGACTTTGGCCTCTTCAGGAGCCTGCTTAGTAAGGTTCCATGGGAAGCAGCCCTAGAGATCAGGGGGGCCCAAGACTGCTGGTTGATATTCAAGGATTACCAGCTACAAGCTCAGGAGTGTTGCATCCCAAATGGAAGGAAGTGCAGCAGGAGGGCCAGGAGACCTCCTTGGATGGATAGAGAGCAGCTGAGGAAACTTAGAAGGGAAAAAAGAGACTTATAAGAGGTGGACGCAAGGACAGGTGGCCTGGGAAAAATACAGGGATGTTGTCAGGGAAGCTAGGGACCAGGTTAGGAAAGCTAAGGCCCAGTTAGAATTAAACTTGGCTAGGGATGTGAAAGGTAAGAGGAAGAGATTCTATAGATATGTAGAGAATAAAAGACAGACTAGGGACAACGTAGGCCCCCTTCGGAAGCTATCAGGAGAACTGGCTATCCTGGATTTGGAGAAGGCTGAGGTTGTTAATGACTACTTTGCCTCAGTTTTCATTGGCAAATGCTCTCACCACACCACCCAAGTCTTGGAAGGCAAACGCAGGGACTGTGAGAATGAAGACCCTAGGCCCACTGTAGGAGAGTATCAGGTTCGAGACCATCCTAAGAACCTGAACGTGCACAAGCCCATGGGACCTGATGAAATCCATCCATGGGTCCTGAAGGAGCTGGCAAATGAAGTGGCTAAGCCACTGTCCATTATATTTGAAAAATCATGGCAGTCAGGTGA